>BQNB010075316.1:0-31509 GCA_026074375.1 Tanacetum coccineum
TATAACACACATTAAATAATCAATGTGCCGTTTTTCGGTTTTATAAAATTAATGTGCGGTGCGGTGCGGATTTTGCGGTTCAGTTTTACGGATAAAACCGCAACCGCACCGCATTTTGCGGTTTTATTTTTTCTTAAAACCGATCCATCGGTTTTTGCCGTGGTGCGGTTTTTGTGGTGCGGGTTTTTGCGAATTTTGCGGGTTTGCGGTTTGCGGTGCGGTTTCTGCTCACCCCTACCGAAACCGATTTGATCGAACATGGTGTTGACCGGTTCGGTTTTCCAGTTTCAAACGGGTTCAATATGCACCCAACCTTATTATACCCGTTCCGGATATCCTCTTTCAAAATATACTCGCATCACACCAAACACCCCCAAAAGTTTATATTTCCCACATCACCACCTCCTTTAAAACCCTAATTTCACTCACACACCCCAAAATTCACCCCCAAAATTCACAAAACACACACACTAACTGTGTGTGCAGAAATCATGTCACAAAGAGAACAAGCACTGTCATTATTAGCAGCAGCTAACAACCACGGAGATTTAGCCGTAAAGCTATCATCATTAAAACAAGCGAAAGATATAATAATAATCTCATCAATTGATGATGATTTCTCATTATTTGCTGATCAATTGTTTCCTTATTTGCTTCAGCTTCAATCTTCCCATCACTCACTCGTTAGAAAAACCCTAATCGAGTCAGTTTTTTATCTTTTTTTTGAATTTGTGGATAATATTATTTGGATTGTGTGAAATTAATTGTTTTTTATTCTTTGAAGGTCGACGCGATGGTTTTTGTTTTTAAATTATAAAATTGGTGTTTTTTAGATGAATAATAGTAATTGGTATAATCAGGGATGTTTTGGATTGAATTTTGGTAATAATGTTTTTGAATTTGTATGAACATGTGTTTTAGGTTTTGTTAAATTGAATAGTTTTAGGCGCTATTTGGCGTTATTTGAATAGTTTTAGGGATATAATTAGCGTTAACAGATATAAAGTATCCACCTTTCACTCGTTTGATGCGGTTATACCAACGTTTTATTGCTTAAGAAGAGTATTAGATATGTTTTTTGAGGTTCTTGTACCCTTTTTTTACGTTATCGAGAGTTTTAATATGCAAAATATGACGTATCGTTGAATGTTATTGTATGTACTTTTTATGTCTATCGACTATTTTAGGATCCCATTCCATGCGAACCATTTCAGTGTAGCTATTGTTATCAAATGTTCATTTCTATTTATTTGCCAATGATGTGAGTTCTTCATCAGCCGTGAAATGGCATCTCGATAAGGGTCTTATTTTGGATGGCATTTGAAGTGTCTCATAGCTTACGTCTTTGCTGGTTTCTTTCTGTCATGCTAATATGATTTTTTGGCTTTGTAGGGTTGTTGAGGATATAAGTTTAAAAACAATGGAGCATTCACCAGTACTGATGCCAGTGTTGTTGACACTACTAAGTGACGATGATTCTGTTGTCGCTAGACATTCCATTGTTGCCGGAACGCATATCTTCTGCAGCGTGTTAGAGGAGTTGGCCTTGCAGGTCTATTTTTCCCTTTTCTCCATTATATATCTTGAAAATATGGTTTGATAATTTAAGAGATTTAACGTTGGGGTTATAAATTAATGACACCAGGTCATTTGTTATAATGTATATGATCCTTGTGTTCATGAATCTGAAAATTGTTAATGTGTGAATCTTGTGGCACTTTGTGGTACTTATTGTCCCAGATTAGATCGTCTGTTACTGTCCCTAATTTCTTGCTTTCTCCGCAGTAGGTATATAGTTGTTTAACCTTGAGCTGTATTTTGGAAATGTGTAGTTTCACCGGCATGGATTCGTCGAGAGATGGCTTGAAGAGATGTGGTCTTGGATGCTGAAGTTTAAGGACGCTGTCTCCCGAATTGCATTGGAGGTATTATTAAAAGCTTTAGTAATCACATTTTGGTTGTCTGAACTGCAGTTTGCTTTCATTGAGATTGATACAGGGTTTCCTCCTTGATATAGAACATGATTTGGTTGCCCAGTTTAAACTTGTTGGAATTTTTTGAATTGGGAATATCTGAAAGTTACTACTTTGTTTTTTGCTTGTATAACCAACCCAAGGATAGAAGAACGTGGTGCACATTTACTGGAGAATGTCTTGCATCTCCTAGTGAAAGAATTTGGGGGTTGGAGCGTGCTCTACATGCTGTTAGAATTGCACTGTATACCGTTATGAAGAAATAGCTGTTTCAGTGTGTTTGTATTCTTAGTTTAATTTTAATTGGTGTCCGTGAATTTGTTAGAGAATTAGTGCATTTTTTTTGGTTTTTTGGTAAATTTATTAGCAAGAGATCCAAGTTCAGTATGCTTTTCAGATTTTTTTTATAAAAACTTAATTTTCATTATTTGTGGAATAGTTATTCCTAAAAGAACAAAATAATGACAACAGATGTACTGCTCAACTAAAAAATAGCCTTTCTACACTTGTAAGGGAATTGCTGATGATACCTAATGTTTTAGATCTCAGTATTGACTGTGCAAGTATACCTTTCCCGTATAATTGAGGCTACTATTTTATTACCACAATCATGGAATTTCCGACTCTTGATATTTCTAGTGCACACTAATTTCTTCTAAAACAGAGGGGTCAACTTTGTTCTTCATGTTGTAGGCAAGGTCTGTTGGTCCGAGGTTGCTTGCTATTAAATTTTTGGAAACTTGCGTGCTGCTCTTCATGCCTGACAATGATTCTAGAGGGCATATTGCAGAAGGTATTGGTTGTTTTTTATCAGTTACGGCTATGCTATTCTTTTAACATTGTAGGGTTCGTGTTTGTTTTATTTAGCTATCATCTGGTTTTTAATTTATTCATATATAAAACTTTGGGAATTGCTGTTGCTATAGCAGTGCCTAAAAGTTCGCAGGTTTTTAATATTTCATGGCTAGCTGGTGGTCATCCTGTTCTGGATTCAATTGCACTCCAGTCAGAAGCAAACAGATCTTTCATGATTTTACTTGATTTGTTGAGGTTGGCCAGCAGTCACCCGGGCCCCATTACAATTTCTGCTGTTAATAGGTGAGATACTACCCATCTGTTTGCACTAAACGTGTTCATTTAAAATTAGTCTTCTTCGAGTCGCATGCATATATAAAATTCCAACATTTTTTCAAGGAATATATCAGACTGTAAATTTTAAAATGCTACCGGTGATGGGAAATCAGTAGGTACAAGAAACTAAGAGCAATATAATTTTGGTTAGCCATAGTCTCTAGTCATGGGTGATAATACCATGCTGCTGGTTACTTATGGAAGGTAAACGGTGAGGTAATAACATTCCCACTAATGGCTGGAGATGACTGTACCACTGTTGTTAGTGTGTAAACGATTAGTTCTTGTTGTCTAGGTTAGGTATTTAGTATCGAGCTATATGTATGTCACTGTTACAATGTGCGCATTCGAATAATTGAGCTTGGCTACATCGCGTGCTTACTTTGTGAACTTTTAGATGCATTTGTGACTTAAGGAGAACATGTTTAATGTGATGCAGATTGTTTTATCTTTATGAATGTTAAGTACCGGAGTCGCCTATACTTGTAAGAGAGACTTTGGTTGCGATTGGGTTAGCCATAGTCTCTAGTCATGGGTGATAATACCATGCTGCTGGTTACTTATGGAAGGTAAACGGTGAGGTATACATGCCCTCGTAATGGCTGGAGATGACATGTACACACTTGTTTGTTAGTGTGTATCGGTTAGTTCTGTTGTCTAGGTTAGGTATTTGTATCGAGCTATATGTAGTCACTTGCTATCAATGTGCGCATTCGAATAATTAAGCTTGGCTACATCGCGTGCTTACTTTGTGAACTTTTAGATGCATTTGTGACTTAAGGAGAACATGTTTAATGTGATGCAGATTGTTTTATCTTTATGAATGTTAAGTACCGGAGTCGCCTATACGTAAGAGAGACTTTGGTTGCGATTGTCTTCAATCAACAAGATAATTAGATATATAGTTGTTAGGAATTTTGAAAATACACATGGAATACTAACTTACTTTGGGATTGATTTCAAACTGGAGGTGTTAGTAGTACACCTTGAAGTGTTTGTATGTAATATTGTAGCCTCATGGTTGGCAGCATTTTGCAAAGTTAATCAGATTGGATTATGCACGGAACTGCTGAGTCGGTGGTTCAGATAATGAGAGAAAACAGTAAGCTGATGTCAGCATCATCTCCTAGCAGGCCATGGGCGATAGCTTATTGTAAGGCTTCTGTAGAGTAGCTCAGTTTATTGGTTATAAACTGTTTGAGACCTATTCTCTCATTATCTCGCTGTATATACACACCTGTGTGTAAATGTAACTTAACTGACCTTTGACATACTTTGGGTAACCGTAATTTAATAAAATATCTTTTTGGTTTCGGCATTTGCTTTGTGGTCGTTTCATTTGTTGGATCATTTTATATCCCATGTTTTTGTCTTTATGATGTTCAGTTTTATGAGTATGTATGCCAGACAAGTCCTCTCTAGCTATCTACCAAGAAATTTATGGACTTTTACGTCTATCAGTATTGCTTAATCAAAGGATTTTCGCTTGCACAAAATATTGGTTTCTGCCTTAGAAACCTTTGTGTGCCACTGTGTGCAGAGAAGACATGAATAATAATATGTTGGTGCAGCATGTTTTCTGTAAGTTGCATCAATAATTTCTGAAATAAAATTCAAGAAATAAAGTTAGTGATCGTTAGACGGGCTTATGCTGCTGACAGTTGCTGTACTTTATCTTCAATAACGCATTTACCATTTTCGTAACTAAAATTGGCATAAATAATTTGAACGAAACTATGGAAGGGGAATATGTCTCATTATCGACATAGAAGTTTTCTCGTTCAGATTTAAGAACTTACACGGACAAGAAACTATTGTATTTTCTGTAGGCACAATTGCTAAATCAGTTTAGATATAAAGTTTGTGTCCTGGACTGGGAACATGTATTAAATTGAAATTCTGCACGATCTTTGGGGATTGTTACTGCAGTTGTTAATGCCAAAATCTTCATACTTAAGAAATTTAAATTCAAGAACATCCAATTATGCTAGCATAACATGAGAGAGAACACAACAGCTGCTGGTGGTTCCTTCATAGTTCTTTAGCTCGGTTAATATGAGTCAAACTTTTGTTATAGTTGCAGTTAGGTGTCCTCAAAGTGGTAAAGTTGCGTAGTTTTACAATATCGATAATGTTATGTTTTCTGGTTGCTGTATGGTGCTAGTATTTTGCTCATTATTATCATGCTGGCCGTGTTTCGTGCTATAAGTCTAGGATGACTATTATCTGGTGGTAGATAATCTTCAGATTTACAATTACCTGCAGCATTGCAGTGTTTTCTGCTTGATATTAATAAAATACCTTGAGCATCTAATATATTGTTTGGATACTTGGACTCTTGTTATATCATTATAGTGATGTAAAATAGTGGTTGTTTAGCGTGATTCATGTTTCTGAGGCATGCATATTTTGATGGGTGGTTCTTCACGGCATTGACAGCAACTTTCATGCTTAATTAACTTAGTTTTCTTCTCATTTGGATGTCAGTTGCTCATGTTTACTGGACATAGTTAAATAAATTAAGCTGTGATCAGAAACTGTATGCATCTAGTATATCTTTATAAGTATTTGTATGTTACCCATACATGATACTTGAATTTTATATCACCGTGTGCCCATATGATCAGATCCGTATCTTTTTTTTTCATGTTCATATGCCTTTCAAGGTGGGAAAATCAACCTTTTACAGTTGTGAAAATGTTTAGAGCGTTGAGGTCAAACTGAATGATTAGTGTCTGCAATTCACTGTTGTCTGTGGATTATATTTGGATGCAAATTTATTTGGCTGCTGGGTCCCTTTAAATGTGCTTTCTACTCTCTGGCTCCATTTTATGCGTCCCATCAAGTTATCGAGAACTATGTAGACATCAATTTTTTTGCAATTCATACGTGAATTCGAAATCTTGAAACGTCCATTGGCCTAAACAGAACGGAAGTGAATTCTTGCGTAATCTTTTCTCAACCTCTTCTCAAGTGAATGCACAAGTAGGATGTCATTATGTTGGATGATGACATGATGTCCTTAAAAAAAGTTCGCATTAATGCACATATTACATCAGCTTCACTGATGTTGGACGTATATCTTGGATGAGTTTCTAAAAGTATTGAGTTAAATATATGATGACTTCAAGTAGAAAATTATTGATATTGTTGACGTTAGGTTTGCGTCTTTATGCATAAATAGAAAAGTAACGAGGCAAAATATGCACTGAACATGTTTTTTTGTACATTTTGGATCAGTATTTCATATTAACACAAGCTTATTTTATGTTTAAGTTCTGGTTGACCCTTACGGTTTGCAATTTGTTTTTTCAGTCTTGCTACCATAGGTCGAAGGAGGCAAGTCCACTACTGCTCTGTTCTCGCTGCGCTGCTTGATATTGATGCTAATCTTATAGCAAAAGGAGCCCACACTCCAAGCATACAGTATTCTCTAAGAACTGCTTTCTTGGGATTTTTGAGGTCTACACACCCTGTTATCACGGAGGTAAATGTTTATGCAGCATGGTCTAGGTGTAATATATTTATAATTGAGTAATTAAATTACCTGTTCACATTTTTGAAACAATGGTGGTTGCGTTTTTACCAAATTCCTAAGTATGATCATTCAGAAAGTGAATGGACAATTCTGTTGTCTTTATTTCTGTCAAGTATAGTTGATTTAACCAAATTATGATGGTTCATGTATGTGAAACCAGTGGGGTTGGGTTTTGAGAGTCAAATCCATACTTTTTATCTTTAAAAGATATGCCGTGTATCTAATAATATCTGATATGGGCTAAGAACTTGGTCTAGCTATAGGGTCGACACTAGAGATAGTGAAAATCAAGTTAAAATTAAAACCCTACTCGCTGCAGATATGGTTTCCTTTACATATTAACGTTAAACATACTCATTGCATGGAGAGAGTAGCGGTTCCGCTAACTTTAATGTGTAAATCTGTTATTTTGTGTTTCATGTCATTTATCTACCAACAGCCATGTGATGATTATGCCGTTTAATGATTTATACGTGAATCTATTAATTCTTCTTGAAATTCTTTATCTTGTTTGGTTTATTGATGCTATTCTTGCAACTTGTATATATTTAAACTTGAAGTGCTGAACTATAAATTTTTGACTATTTTTTGTTTCTTAATTATTCTACTCTAAATCAGTCAAGAGAGAAGTTACTCAAGGTTTTGCGCGCAATGAATGCTGGGGATGCAGCTGACCAGGTGATGCGACAGGTTGATAAAATGATAAGAAATAGCGAGCGTGCTTCACGTGATGCTCGTGCAAGCAAGGTAATTTGATTGTGGATAGGAGCACATCTACCTCTTTTAATTAGGGCATGTTTGGATATATTAAAATTGATTATGTGATTGATTTATCGGAATCACATAATCAGCTCTAGTGGAACAGGATGCAGACAATTGTGTTTGCCTGTTTGTCAAGTTCTGTTTATTAAAGAAACTAATAGACAGAAAACCAAAGGCATGTATACTTTTACAAATCAAGTTTTACAATTTACCATTTTCTTTTATCAATTAAAATGTCTATAAATTGTTCTATAATAGAACTTTTGATAAGGGTTTACTCTGTTCAATTTCAACTGTTATACTTTTCCTTTTATTATTTTTTAAAGAAGAAAGATTGGTTGAAACTCGTTAAGATAGGGTAACAATGAGGGGTATACGAGTAATTCTAGTTTTTACTTGAATAATCAGTTTTGTTACATCCGTTATGAAATTAATTATTCAATACTGATTATATAGCTATAAATATAAGATAATCAGAATCAGTATCATCATATTCAAGCAATAAAAATTGATTATTGAGTGTCTGATTACTGTCGTATTAATATAATCAACCATTTTAGGATGAGCAGCCATCAAGCCATATGCTCAAACGATCAACCCCTATGGATCAAGAACATATAGTATCTTCTGATTCATCATCCAAAAGGAGTCGTTATGGCTCCATCATTCAAAGTGAATCAGGACAAAATCACTCTGTAAATGAAGTATCCACCAAGGCGCAACTGCTGGCCAATGGTCTGACCCCTGTTGAACAAATGATTGCCATGATTGGTGCTTTACTTGCTGAAGGAGAAAGAGGTGCTGAATCTCTTGAAATTTTGATATCCCAGATACATCCAGATCTGCTAGCTGACATTGTTGTGACTAATATGAAGCATTTACCACAAAACCCTCCCCCATTAACAACTGTAACCCGCCAAAATGGTCCTCCAACCAGTTCCTCCTTGGTTGCACCAACCGTGCCGAATCACGTGCTCACAAATACAATCAGCTCAGAGTTACCTACTACAGCTTCTTCAACAAGTCTCCAAGCAGATCTCAAACGTGAATCACGAAGGGTGAGTTTAGCTTATAGGTGTCAAAACAGGCAAGTCAGGCAGCTTTAGTTATGGGTCAAAATGGGTTTGGGCTAACACTGTAAAACTTACAAGTTGAATCAAAATGGATCGGGCTGAGTTGACCCTCTTAACAAAGTTATCTACAAATATTATAAATATTCTAATATTAAATATGGTTAAAAAACTATCTTAAGAATAATGATCCACCTTTTATGTGAATGAAAACTATTTAGGAGGTGACATTACTTGATTATGTTATCGGAGAATTTTAACCCATACAACCAGTTTGATTTGTTTAACTTTTAGTGAAGTTTTAAATTATACCCGTATGACCATAGCAATAAATAAAGCCCAAATAAACCCATTTCAGCAATGGGTTACCTCTAGTTTAGCTGTATGCTTTATATTCGGTTTGTTCTGATGTTCCTCTTCATCAAGATAAGCTTTAACCTAATGTTGTACAGGACCCTCGTCGCCTTGACCCACGGCGTGGGGCATTACCTGGTGGAACCTCATCCGAGCATATTATGGAAGATTTTACAACTTCAGCTCAACCTGCTTTAGCAGAGCCCGAGGTTGATGTCTCTGCTCTTTTTAAAAGACAACCTCCCCCTCCACCGGTACTTCCAAGTGCTGAGAATGCATCCGAAATTGTTATGCCCAAAGCAGAAACCGAGTCTCATGACCCAGAAAATATAACATATTCTCTAGAGTTAGTTCCAGATGAACAAGCCACACAAGTTGGTGCTGACATGGAATTCAATATTGTTTCAGATGTAGCAACTCCTCCTATTGATTATGTCAACAAAGAATTTAATGCAGAAAAGTCGACGGACATTGTAATGACAGATGAGGAACACTCACTGTCATTCATGGAAGATGATCAGCTTTCACCATATACAGTGGACACTCCAGTATTGGAGGAAACATCTGTTGAGTTACCTGTGGTTCCATCATATGTTGAACTGACAGAAAAACAGCAAAAAGATATAAGGAAATTGGCAATCAAAAGGATTATTGACTCTTACAAGCACTTAAGAGGTGCAGAGTTTATGCAGACCCGTATGTCATTGCTTTCTCGACTGGTTGCTCAGGTGGGAGTCGAATTTAACTACTTTTCTTGTTTTCCCATTGAGAAGACTGTGTTATTATTTCTAACATCGTTTTACTACCTATTATTATGTGCGAGTACTGGATGCTTATTTATAATGTATGACAATTTTGTAAAAGAGAACATGGCATCTTTTATATGTGAAATAATATATCTTCTTTTCAAGATAATTAATGCTTGAGTGTGTAATGTGGTTCTTGTTGTGATGTGGCATGTTCATGCACGATATATTTATCGTTATAAGGAACGCCAATTACACGAGTCTGTCCAAAGCTAGTTTGGCAGTCAACCCCAAATAATGATGATACAAATGGTTATTAATGCAACTTCAACAAATATGGTTCGGTTTATATTGTTATACAAGTTCTGGTTTGTGGTCGTTAAGTCAATAGCTGAAAAGTGGTTCTGCATCTACAGCAGTCAGGTGATTCATGTAAGCATACAGTTTTCTACTCAACCTGGGAATAACTCAAATTAAAAATGACTATAAATCAATAAGGAAATTACAGAATACTCATGTAGGTTGGCTGGTGCTTATATAGTGTCTAGATGCTGCTAAAATATGTCGTAGATAATTTTTTTGCAGGCAGGATTTTAGTTTTTGCAGTATCCTTTTGCAGGCATGAGCTGAGATTTTGCTGTTGTTTCTACCAGCATTCTTTATAATGATAAAGTACCATGTTGATAGGTTTATAAGCATAGTTAGATCTAATCATGTTTGGCAAATCAACGACAGTTGCTGTACCAAAATGTATGTGTGGCTGCATATTGGTTGTCGAGTTGTCCAGTTATCATCCTAGCAGTTTATAAAATCGAGTGTAGTCTAGTTGGTGATTGGCGGGCTGGAATGCAAATATTTTTTGAACTTTGATCTTTCCAGTCACAGGTTTTGGAGTTGCGTGTGTTAATAGTTAATTTAATATGTCAGGTGTCTGTGCTGGTGGTAATCTAGTTGCTTTGCTTTCACACATTGGCAACGATATTGACAGTAAAAATATAAGACCCTATTGGTAACCCGTCCCATCGACACCTCATACCATGCACTTGTTTATAGTACATGGAACTCATTGCCTGATGACCGAAGTTATTATTTGACATTTTACTGGAATAACTTCTGCATACTTATCAATTGATCTCGTTACAATATATTCAGAAATGAGCCACAAAACAGTGTATCATATGCAGCATTTATGTATTTTTCAAGACATCAAAACTAGAGCTGTACTGAGATATCTACATCGTTGTGTTGCAGGTTGATGCTGATGATGATGTAATTATAATGATCCAAAAGCATATTGTCTCAGACTACCAGGACCAAAAGGTATCCCGCTTTAAATATTGTATATCTTGTAAAAAAATGTGTTTTAATATTGATTTGCATCTTCACTAGGGGCATGAGCTTGTGATGCATGTGCTATACCACCTGCATGCTCTCAAAATGTCAGATTCATCTGAAGACTCTTCAGTGGCCTTTGTATATGAAAAGTTTCTTCTGGGAGTGGTAAGTACTTGCTCTATTTAACATTAAATGTGGCAATTTGGACCCATATAAAGGGGTCAATTGGGTTATGCTTTATGTATGGGTCAAATGGGTGATAATAAAATTTATCAGGTCATTTGGGTCAAGCAGGCTCCAAAATCGCTTTATTTTACAAATTATTTATATAACATTGATTTTTTTTATAATATATATTTTAAAATAGATGCCCTAAAAAAGTAACCTGTTTTGACCCATTACGTGACCCACCTTATAAATACACATCTAGGTGAAATGAAGCTTTAAGTTTGTGGAAATTTTGAGATTGATTGGCATTCTTTTTCTTATTGAAGGCCAAGTGTTTGCTGGATGCTTTACCAGCAAATGATAAGTCATTCAGCCGACTTTTTAGTGAAGCTCCTTCTTTGCCTGAGTCTGCATTTAAGCTTCTTGATGATATATGTTGCTCAGATAATAATCGTGGAAAAGATATTCGTGATGGTGATCGTGTACATCAAGGTCTTGGCTCTTTGTGGAGTTTAATTCTAGGACGTCCTAATAATCGCCAGGCCTTTTTGGATATTGCTTTAAGGGTAAGTGTGTTTACATACTCTATTTTTTTGAGGAAACCCTAAATACAATTTAGATTATTTCTTGAAGATCTGTTTACATGTTATAATGCTACTTCTAATTATTATCTACAACCTTCTCCTGGGTTTAAGCAAATCGTTAATAGAATATTAATTAGAGTATTGTATATGTCTTGGTTATTTATCTCACTACACGCCAGCTTATAGTACAATCTGTTAAGATTGAAACACATTTTGGTGGTTGTCACAAAATGAACATTATGCCTTATAATATTTTTCCATTTCTATGTTAGTAGCAATTACTCATTGGTTGGAGCATTTGCTGTTAACAGAAAAGAGAATGTATGTGGTTTGCATTGTAGTATTTCACTCATTGCCAATTAATTTTGGATTTGAATATTTTTTCAACACATTGCCCATCAATTTCTAGGTGCATTCTATCGATGTGCATTTGTGATGTTATCATTCACGATCTTGCTATTTTTGTGCAAGTTACATGGAGGACTTAGCTGTGCTATGGTCTTTTGGTCCTTGCTAGTTAAAGTTCTTTAAGAATTGCTTCTCCATCTGTCACATGCTTTTTATGTTGGTTGTTGTATTGCTTCTCACATTGATGCGTTCACAAATGCAGTGTGCTGTTCATCCAAAAGATGACATCCGTGCAAAAGCTATCCGTCTGGTAAGAAAAATTCTAACTTATGGTCTAGTTTGGAAACACTTTACTTCTATGTTTATAATGTTCGCGATGTTGTGATTTGTGTTTGATCACAAAGTCAAAGCTAGCTTGACAGAATAATTTTGTTTTCAAAAGAAAAGATAAAAGTAAGACCAAAAAGATGAACTTTGTTTTCCAATATCTGGTTTGCAAATAATCTTTTGTGGACTTATTTGGTTTTACAGAGACTTGGTCAGTCTTCCAGCAACAATTTTTTACTTATGTCCATTGTTATTAATACATATAATGAAGAACCAAACCAGGAGCTTTACCAGATAATTACCAAGCTTTTTGTTGGATTGTTTGATTGGAGTTTTGCCTGTTTCTGTTCTCAGGTGGCAAACAAACTTTATGTAATTGAGATCATCTCAGAGAACATTGAGGATTTTGCTACAAATAAGTTTCTTTCAGCTGTCAATAAGCCAGTATCAGAAGCTGAGCAAAGAGCGGAAGGGCAGGTGAGTTTTGTTTAATTAGCACTAAAGGGATGTCCATCTGTTAATTCTGCATATTTTTAAATAACTTTGCGGTTATGTGTAATATTTAACTTTGGTATAACATTCCCTACTCATTCCTTTAAATCGTTTGTCTATACTCTTTAGTAATGTGTTGTTTCCCTCGTCTTTTACAGATAGGAAGTCAAGAAACATCAATAAGTGGCTCACAAATTCCAGAGCCAGGGACTTCCAATATCGACCCTGCAATGGGATCACAATCTGACTCCCAAAGTGATTCTTCAATGTCACCTGCTCTAGCTCAACAACACCTTTCTTTGTTTTTTGCTTTATGTATTAAGGTTTGCTTGCTAAATTATCTCTACTCTCTACTACATATCTATATCTATACTATATATAAAGGGTATATCCCTTTTTCTTGAATCTTGAAATTTAAGAAAACTTAAATATGGCAAGAAAACTTAAATAGTGTTTAATCCCCAAATCCTCAAACTTTTATTATTTTTTGTATATAACCCATAAACTTTTTTTTTTCTCGCAATAACTACAAATTGAACCCTTAAGTGTTGCATTAAGGGTCACACCAAAACCACAAGTTCGCATGTATAATTATTTGCCGCTATACACCGTCGCTTTGCGCGGTTATTCGTCTAGTAAAGATAAAATGGTCGAACTATAGTCTTGATAAAAACTCTTAAAATGAGAAAAAGTATAATTACTATTACTCCCTTAAGATATGAATGCATGACAACAATGTGACAACTATTTGAATGCATGTTACAATTCCACTAAATTAAACTAATAATTTCCTCGCAACTATTTGAATGCATGCCAACTTAACTAAAACGCCTAACCACGATATCACAACTATAACAATTTGCCGCTATCAAATTCTGTCGCCATGCACGGGTACTCACTAGTATGCACAATAAGAGTTACCTCTTTTCTTTTTCAGTTTGTCAGTAGTGCTGATGTCACCCCTCACTGTGTGTTCCGTCTTTGTTTTTGTGCAGAAACCTAGTCTTCTTCAGCTTGTATTTGACAGATATGATCATGCTCCAAAGGCTGTTAAGCAGGTGGGCTTCTATTAGATACCTTTTTTTTTAAAGAATTAACACTCATTAGCATTCCTTCTTCATGTTATTTTTTATATGCTAAATGCAAGTTGAAATCATAACATGCAGGCCATCCATCGCCATGTTCCTATTCTTATTCGGGCCTTAGGCCCATCTTATAAAGATTTACTCAAGATAATATCTGATCCACCCCAAGGAAGTGAAAACCTCCTGACACTGGTGTGTATCCTTTTATATATTAATTTTTTTTCTTCTTCTGCTGATTTATTTAATACAATTTTATGGTTTTTTTTATATAAGGTAATGCAAGTTCTGTGTGAAGGCACAACTCCTTCTGCTGATTTAGTTGCAACTGTCAAGCAGTTATATGAAACAAAACTCAAGGTGATTACCTCATTTACATGTCTGACATCTTCTTGCAACATTTTATTAACATGGTATTTCTCTTTGCAGGATGCTACAATACTTATTCCAATATTATCTACCTTTACCAAGGACGAGGTTTTTTTATCTCTTTCCTTTAATATGTCCCTCACCCTTTTTTATAAGATTTGATAGTTTGTTCGTGTCATCTAAAGGTAATCTGGTTTTTCATTTTAGGTTCTGCCTATTTTCCCCCGTCTTGTTCAGCTTCCGTTGGACAAGTTTCAGACAGCGCTCGCTCACATACTACAGGTTTCAATGATCCTAGTTCCACATTTCATATCCTAATATATTTAATGAACGATATATTAAGACACCTTATATCGTGTGAAGAAATACAAAAATATAAGAAAAATATTAAGCAACGCTGGTATGAAGAAATGCAAAAATAGTGCTTCCCTTGTCCCCAAAATATTCAATGTTCGACTTGTCACATAGTTTAACAAAAGTTTCTGGGATAATAACTAAATGCCCAGCATACTCCTTAAATGAAACAAATTTAAGAAAACCAATGGACTATCAAGCTCACCAATATATTGTAACGAGTTTAATTGGGCGAATAGGTAAATTTGGAACTTGATCTTTCCTAGTTTTGGGTCAAAGCAACATAGAATAATAGAGAATACAATATCTGAATTTAACATAGGGTAGCTCTTTGATCCAGGTTTCACTGTACTTTATTATTTGGATTTGTAAACATTCTCATAAATACAAGATATTTTTCGTTTAAGCTATGTTCATTGTGCAGGGTTCAGCTCACATGGGACCTGCACTAACTCCAGCAGAAGTATTGGTTGCTATTCACGATATTAGCCCTGAGAAGGATGGCGTCCCACTTAAAAAGGTATGTCTACTCCTTGTCTCATTAGTGATGTCATTGACCAGCCATCTTTACTCTTTGACTTTGTGTATTCTTGCAGGTAATGGATGCTTGTTCAGCTTGTTTTGAGCAGCGCACTGTTTTCACGCAACAAGTCCTAGCAAAAGCATTGAACAAAATGGTACTTTATTGCTCTCCGTTTTCAACTTTCAAGTCACAGTGTAGTTGTTGTGTAAATCTAACTTATATTTCTATATTTGCAGGTTGATCAAACACCTTTACCTCTTCTCTTCATGAGGACTGTAATCCAGGCGATTGATGCTTTCCCCAAACTGGTATCTTCAATTCTTGACCTGTGTATTTTCTATCTTATAGTTTCCATTTCCAGTTTCTTTTTTCAATTTGATTTCATATTTTCTTTATGTTTTTATGAGTCAGGGAACTGAAATCTGCATCAGTTTTCATGTATCATAATGTATATTTGTTTGTAACACTGGTGGTTTCTATCCAGGTTGACACTGTTATGGAGTTGCTTTCCAAACTTGTAAGCAAACAGGTGCGTTGTTTCATACTGTGACTCATTTTTGTTTGGGGTTTACACACCAACACTTTTTTAAATAAATATAAAATTGATATATTCTTTGTAGGAGCTACCCGTACTATCATAAATACGATTACTAAAACTATTATCAAAACAATGCTTCTATTTTTTTAAAACAACAATTCAGGAAGTTGTTAACACTTGAGTATGCAAAGGGTGACTAATAATTTGTTAGACCTGTTTGTACGGCTCTACTTTTATCTAGATTATTTAGTTTTACTTGTTTGCTGTAAAATATCACCTAATTTGACTCATTTTCACATACATGGGCTGCTATATCCCCTTCTAGAATTTTCATTTACACAACAAATCCTTGTTTAAGATGAAATGAAGAAGGAAGGCGAAACAATGAAAGTTGTAATTTGCCATCTTTTAATGCAAAAATTCATTGCAATTAGTATATTGAATATGATAAAAAGGTTTCTGAACTGCGAGTAACTTTTTATGGCCGTATAACTGTTTCTATGGGTGGTCCAGGTGTGGAGGATGCCGAAATTGTGGGTTGGATTTCTGAAATGCATTTCACAAACGCAACCACATTCTTTTCGAGTGTTATTACAAGTATGCTCCGTTTCAATCCTTTTGTGGCCCCTACGTTGGCTATTATTTCACGTCGCTTTAATCTTCTAGTTTTTTAACATCAAATTGTACTTGCAGTTGCCGTCACCACAACTTGAGGGTGCTCTGAACAAATATGGTAGCCTCAGAGGTTCTCTTGCTGCATATGCCAATCAACCTAGTATCAAAGCCTCCTTGCCTAGGTACCGCTGAACCAATTACATCTGCTTACTAAATGCATTCACAGATCATATATATTATATTCTGTTTTTGCTGTTTTGTACCATGTGGGGTTGATTTTAATGGGGGTGGTGCAAAACTGAATTGCACTTCATAAATAAAAAAGAACGAAACATGCTAGTGGTTTAAAAAAATGTGAACTGCTCTAATCATTATAAATTAACATGGGACCAAGTGGTGCGTATCGTAGCATACGAATAACAAAAACAATAGGGTCAGAAAGTCCATTCGGGAGTTTAAAACTAACTTTAAAGAAAAGCTTTATTCATTATATCTTAATAAAAAACTAACTTTAAACCATAAACGAGTTAGGGTATTTAAACTATAACATTAGTTTGGAAAAAAACTAATCAAAACATAGAATTCTTCCTAACCTTGCACAATTAGTTTGGAAGGGCCTGAGCCTCATTGTGGTGCAATGAAGGTTCTAGGGTCGCGTTGTTGCACAACGTAAGATCATTGCGGCGCAACGAGATATCGGAACTCCATCACTTAGTATCATGTTACTTTAGTGATGTGGGTCATGGTTACTGCTCAAGAATTGAACATTATAATATAAGTATCGTTTCTTAGGTAGGTGTTTGGATGTGCATTTTTAAATAAATATTGCTGCATACAAGTTAGAATATGAAGTAGATCATCAAGTGCTTAAAGTCAGAGATAGGTAGATAAATTACTTTCAAATAAATGTGCATTTTAAAAATAAACATTGCGCCTCAGATGATTAGAAAAACAAAATCAAAATAAAGTTTTTTCTTTATCAAAACGCACTACTAATTTCGCTTGACCTCCTAATATATAGGTCAACTCTACAAGCCCTCGGCCTTGCAAGTGAACCGCAGTTACAGCAGCAAAATCATGCTGCCTCTTTCAACAACCCTGACAAAAGTGCCAGAGTTCAAGGAACATGATTATCATACAAATTGACTATATCGGATCATTGTACGAGTGTATAAAGAGGCATTTGACCCTTCGAGCTTCCCCAAGTAAATATTGTTGGATTCAGCATCTAAGATGCCATGTTGCTTAATGAGAATTTTAAGTCGAAGGGGCCTTGTAGATGGGGGCTGGGGTGTACCATTTATTCATTTTAATCTTATGTAATTTCCTGTTTTGTATTTGTATCAGCAGTGAACAATGTAGGACTTTTTTTAGCATTGTTTTTGGAACTAGGCTATAACATAAGGATGTTTGCCTGTGCTTGAAGATCGCTATCAGATTAGCACATCAACATCATTATTAGGGTCCTGCAGTTATAGTGACGTATTTGTTGATCTGGCCATATCTTCGTTGATTTCTCTCAAGTTTTTATGGACTTGGTTATCAAATTTACATGTGTGTAACGAATCTGTTACCCAAAAATACTATTAGAAGAATTTACCATGAGAGCTATAAAATCATATTAAAATAGGAGTTAAATATTGAAAATAACTTGAATAATAATTTTATGTAAATGTGGCAAAACGGGTGGGTCGGGCGGCTCGGGCCATGGGTCCAAACGGGACCGGGCTTGAATGGGCACGTACTTAAACGTGCATGACTTAAATGACACGGGTTGAAATGGTTCATGTCATACGAATCTCTTTTTAAAAGACTTGAAACAATGAAATTTTTTTGGGTTAATTGTCTGAACCTGTACTATACTCGACACTTTTTGTCATTGTATGTAAATTACATTTTTTTTTCAACTGGGACACCAACTTTTTGAATTCGTGCTATTGTGTGTATTTTATAAATATTCTGTCATGTAAAATGACAATTTTACCCTTCGAAATTTGAAAAAAGTAATGGTAAAATGATCACAAAATACACACAATGATTGAAATTTAAAAAAAAAATAAGTGTCAAATATAGTACATTTTCAGACAAATAACCCATTTTTTTTCCTAAACACCTCATTTATATTTAGATAAATTATGAGTTAGGATCAAATGAGAAATAAAATTAAAATGAGAAAAAATGAGAAAAAACCAAACACAAACCACACGGACAATTGCACTTAAAAAATTTGATTGCTACTACCATTTTAATTATTCTTTTCGTATTTGAATTGTGTGGGTTAGAAATCCTTCATAATTTTTTTGTCTCTAGTTAAAATACATCAGTTCGTTCTTTAAAGTTGTACCCAAAATACATGTTTCGTCCTAAATTCAAAATAAGTATGTCAAACGTCTCAAGTATCTCCATTGCATCTTCAATCGTCCCTTTGACTAACCTATGTTAGTCAAAGCAAGTTAGACGAAGCACGCACATGTCACGTGAGGGCAAACTGGTCTTTTCGTGTCTTGTATTCTTCAATTTACTCCATCTATCACAAACACACAGACACCGAACCTGTTGGTGCAACATTGACCAGGATCTCCTTTATGTTTTAGCGATGACAAATGCCAAAATCCGTAAAAACAAATTTGTGAAACTGGTGCGCTGGGCACGCGTCAGCGCGTGGCCAGCGCGCCACTCGCGAAGTCCGTTTTTATGGATTTTGCAATGTCGGCTTTCCTCTTACTCGACACATGTGAAAACTTCAATAAAAGTATGTATATGTTATTTGAGCATTTAGGAACACTCCAAATGAGGTTTAGACTTAGATAGGAGCAAAAATGAATCCTCCTGTTTTTCAACAAAACGCCAACTCAACTCTTTTATCAAACGCCTTTAGCCAAGACCAAAACTTTTTTCTAAACCTATTATGAACTCTTTTACGTTGATCCTAATCACATGACGAGTCTTACTCCCTTATTGGTCAAACTAAGTCAAATGTCACTTTGCGTAAACGCATCCTTTCCCGTTATGGGATATGCTTTACTTGAGATGTAAAGCACTTAGCTTGTTTGCATCAAGATGATTAGTGATCACATCCATTGTTGATTATCATAGATTAAGTCCAAGTGACTAATTGAGTTTGTGGTATTTGGAAGTTGTATATGCTTTGGACTTTATCACTTTCCACACATACAAAATGTTTTACAAACTCACACATTCTCTAGGATTCCTCAATACCACACTTCTATATCACTTCTCACTTCTACACTCCTTAATCATTTGTCAAACCCTTCTTACCCAACAAATGATTATACACTCATTCCTACACAATCTAAACATTCTAGACAAATCCTTAAATCATTCCATAATCTTGTTTGCCCACTCTTTTTTCTCTTATTGGCAATATGATTATCAACCCAAATCAATTATTTGATTTCATACTTATCTTCATCATTCTACTTCTTCTTCATAAAACTTCCTAAGCCTATATCTTTCCTCACTTAAACATTCTCCGAACATATCTACATTGGATAACTCATATTATCTTACACCTTGTACCATATTTTACTTGTTGTCCCCCAACATTCCAACATAGTCTCCTACCTATCACATCAAAATATTCTCCACCACATATCTCCTATTCATCATCTTCCTCACACAATCAAATTTTGAATTTCACACACACTAAAAGCTTCTCCTCCTCACTCGCATACCTTTTGAAATTTAAATTACACACACAAACACTCTTCTATCTTAACCCTTGATCTTGCCAACTCACTAATTTAACTTACCTCATTACTTTTTCATCTTTATCCAACATGTGTAATTCGAATTCAATTTTGAATCTCAAACAAGAGGCTCCTTTCCATCACATCAACATCACATCCAAGCCAACTCACATACAACTCATTCTCTTCCCTTCTATTTCACACATGTGGAAATTCAATTTGAAATTCAAATTTCAAATTCTCCCCCATAACATCCACATTTCCTCACCAAGTTTAGCATATTCTTGTTATATTCTCTTCTATCTTAACTCACTTCTCAAACCATGGTTATTTTCTAACTAGACTATTTACTTTGGAGGAATACCAAATATAATCTTGCCCGATAGTTCTTTTCTATCTCTTTGATATCAGACAAACAACCCCTTAATCTATTTTAAACATTTCACAAATGCTTTTATCAAATGGCTATTTGAGTTGCTTGACCTTGAGTGTAAGAATGATTAAAAGGTCATAGCGTGAAGTACAATTGATGGTTTAACAAGTGCGGGTATTTAAATGCCAAAATCCCAAAGAAAACCCTTGGAAAATCTGGCGCGCTGGCCATGCGCTGACACGTGGGCAACACGCCACTCGCAAAGTGTTTTTACACTTTTGGGATTTTTGGCCTGTAAATACACACACTTGGCCTTTGTATTCCTCACCCCTTGCAAACATTCTTTCCTCTCTTTTCTCTTCTCCCATCCTCTAAGTCTAACATCAAAGTGTTCTAATCTTCTCATCTTATCATTCTATTGAAGAGAACACATCTCTGCAAGAGAGCCACACAAGTACCTAATCCATACTTGTGTGTTTAGTCGAGGGTCTTCTATCTTATACCCATTCTATTAGAATTGAGTCACTAGGTTAGGTTATGACTTGGTTCAACAATCAAACTATCATTCAATTGTTTGTAAAGGGAAGTCCTGTATCCGAGAGATCAATCCTAGATCATTAAGAATCTAGTTGGGGTTTTGATTATACTTCCAAGGGGAAGTTCTTAGAGATCATAGGTTAAGTCGAGTAATGAGTTCTTAGGGGCGGATTCCGATGGCGGAATACCGTAGGGAGTAGCTCTTCTTTGTGAGCGCCGATCTTAGTGCATATCGGTGGAGCTAGATTTTAATACGGTTTATAGTCCACTATAAGGATTATACTAGGAATAGTATAAGTGTCGTTGATGCGGTTGTCGTTAGACTTCAACAAGAAGTTTTACAACTCCCTAGGCAGAGCACCTAACTGTTGTAGTGTAGTAAGGCAAGACTCGGGGGTTGTTATCATTCTCTAGGGGAATAGGTTGGGAAGGCTCGAACATAATCTAACAGAGGTCTAAGGGGTTAAGAGAAGATTCTTTTTGTATTTTTATATTTTTATAAAAGCATGTAAATATCATAGTTTGAGAGGTTGGTTGGTTTTATCTAATTAAACTAATGTAAATCTAAACTACTTTGGTGATAACTATATGGTAAAGAACGCATTTACTTAATCATGCATTACTCCTTATTATGTTTCTCCAAATTATGTTGCTTTGTCACCCTTGTAATGATGTGTATAAGTATTTCCTAAGTCATGAACGAATTACACGAACCCGCCGTCTATGTAATATTCAGTTAAGGCAACGCACAAGTAAGGTAGTATAAAGACTATTACAAGGCCCCTAAGTGTACATTACATGCATTTAAAACACTTAAGAGTGATCAACCATATTAGGGGTAAGGTAGTATGAAGACTGTTACCAATGATATCCTTTCTACACACTCGCGTTTCCCTAGATGTCTATGCCAATTTAATATCTTATAGCTAGTTTTCTAAAGCCTAACGCGCACATCCATCACAAGAAGCAACATAATAAAGATCTACATAATAAGTTTCATGCAATCATAAGTAAATACTGATGGATCTAGCCGGACATGTTATAAGGAAGTGAAGAACATAAATCAATCAAACAACACATAGACATATTGAATGATAAAAGATAAAGGATCTCACTTGATTAGAACATGAGTTAATGGAAGATACAAGAGGGGTTTGACACCCTAAAAACGGCCTAAGTAGCAGCTAAATTCATCTTCTAAAACTAGGGTTCGGATCCCAAAAGTTAAACACTTAAAAACCCTAAAAACTGTGGGTATATATAGAAAAAGAAGTCGCGACGGCGTCACAAGGTTTCTGACGCCGTCGCTTCGTCGAATCTTCTAGGGTTTCTTTTGAGGCAGCTACGTTCTGACGCCATCGTGAGTGTCCTGACACCGTCGCTTGTAAGATATGACGGCGTCGCTAGGAATTGCGATGCCTTCTCCAGGCACTGTACATAATTCTTTAAGAGACTTCGGTCTAGAGTCGTAGTCTTGTCTGTTTCTTCTCCAATTGATCTTAAGTCACGTGTATTTCCTCTAAAAGCCATCCAAATGCTAAAAACACAAAAATAAACGATTAAGCACATAATCTAGGCACATTTTCTTGATTTAGAGGGTTAAATGACCCTGAAAAAGTGTATAAAATAACACCTCATCAAATACCCCTATACTTAGGATTTGCTTTTCGTCAAGCAAATGGGCTTTTTTTACCTAGACAATAGCAATATTGGGGGCATTTAACTTACTCTTTAAAAGCAGTTTACGACACAACCTTCTAGACCTCGTAATTAAAAGCACGAAAAGTATATACTAGCAACTCACATAAGTGTTTGGATTCTCTCTTTCTCTCGGGTGTATACTGAATTGTAACAATATGGGAAACGAGAAAATTAACACTCATTACCTGTCATAGCATACTAATTACCATAGGCTTAGTAAATGATCAAATTACCACCGCTAGGCGCAAGTACTAGAAATTACTATCAAAGAGGGCTTTAAAGGGTTGTGATGTGTAGGGTGTAGGTTAAACAGCAGCAGCAACGGATGGTAGATACATGGGTGGTAATAAGTTAATTAACTATAAGAATACTTGCTGAGGCGTTGCTAAGCCAAGACTCGACTACTCTACGAATGGATAACGAACTAAAACATACAAACTCTACATCAATCTCTTTCTTTTTTCTCTTTTTTAATGATAAAAGATAATACATAACTTGGGGTTTATAACACACCCCTACACTTGAGTTTTTGCTAACTCATTACAATTTACTAATCTAATGACCCGAATTGAAAGGATCAAGCATATTGAGCTCTATTAGGGGTAACATGGGACTTCTTCCCCAGTTCTCAATAAGATAAAAACTACCATGATTCCCACTCGTCCCAAAACTTTATTTACAAGGATAAATGACTCGACTTAGCAACTATGTACTCCTACAATAATTAACTGGGTTTACAATAATATACTAAAAGCGAGTACATACAAGGTAGGCTAAGGCGATTTGGGTGTAACAATTGGTTCAAGGGTGACAATGCTCTTTATTAATAATATGGAATCCATCAGAAAATTACGAGAACCATGAAAAGGAGAGGCTCAGAGAGGTGTACTAGGGTATCCTACACTAAAAATGAGTGCATGGCAAGGGTGTGGGATAATTATATGATTGAGGTGACCATCATAAGAATTATAGGTTTAAAACATGGGTTATCTTAGTGCCTCTTATCATTTAGCAAATCTTAATTCTCACTATGCGGTCTCGGGATGCATCATAAAAACAAGTTCTAAAATTTAATACACTACCGGTACACTCATATAATTCTAAACCCATACCAATGCTCCAGAAAAGGCGACGAAACCACATATACACATCCATAACGATGGAATAGATATACATGATTGCTCACTCCTTAACTCAAGAAAGCTAAAGGTAAAATTATCTTGGGTATCAAAAATGGATACCCGAATTCCAATAGATCTAAAAGCGAGCCTCATATTTTTGGGGTGGAAATTGAGAGTTTTTGTGCTAGTCATATAAATTCCTATCCACGAGACGCTAATAAAACTCAGTTTTCGTCGGTATGTGTCATAATTTTTTTTAAATTTTGGTTAAAATTACCATTTATGCTATGTTTTGATATATTACTCATCATTTTAAGGACAAAGCAAATGGCAATTGAAGGAATAGTTTCTAAAGCTTATTTCCCCCTACACTTAAGTTGAACATTGTCCCCAATGTTCTTAAAAGTACCCGTAAAACGAATAAAGGGAAAAGAAAACAAGTAAAAAAATCTAGTACTCCCCTGGTTTGCTTAATAATAGAGAAGAAACATGCGATAACTGGTTAAATCGTCCTCCAAGAATAATCCTCTTGAAACTTTCTAAGAACTTCCGGGTTTCTTCTCATCAAATATAACCTGTAAATCAAAGACAAAGACAACTATACCCAGCGTAAAATCGGCGAGATAATGATATATAAAATGAAACTTTTAGGGTTGACTCTATGAAAGCAGCAAAGATAGGATGAATGTGATGATATAATCAAGGTTTCTGTAGGCTTATAAGAAAATTACAGATTTTGGATACTGTAGAAATCATTTATAAAAAATAATAGAAAAATTTTGAAATTTTCACAGGTCTGGAGGCACGACGCCGTCAGGAAAATTCCTGATGCTGTCTCCAGACACTGTGAAAATTTCACATTCGTTTTTCTTGAAAAATTTCCCGCACACAACTCTATTAGTTATTTCCTGTAGAAAATACTGCCTAAAACTTGAGATTAATCATTACAATCATATGACTCGAAACTGACGCGAATTAATCTAAACATTTTATTTTATATGTTTGAAATGGTTCTTATAAACCAGATATTCCCCCTACACTTATTTGATGCAAAATACTTTTCATTGCAATTAAGACGAAGTTAAAGACAAAGCAAAGCATGATCACAAATGATTCAAACATACAAGAATAAGTAAAGAGTTAAAACACAAGACACTCCTAAATGCGAGAAATTAAATATTGTGTTGCCTCCCAAAAAGCGCTTTTCTTTATTTAACAAGTCTTGTAGCTAGATTCAGAGTCACACGACCTTACATGACTTCGTGCAGGCTCACATGCCCACGGATGAGCCATTCTTTCATACTTTCATCCACTTGGTATTCGGGACCTAGGTTCAAACAATTCTTGTACATAAGTTTGTTCTTCTCGTAGGAATTCCTAAATCCGTTAATTAAGTCTCTTTGACTTAGCACAAGGATAGGTGTGATCTTACTCCACGATACGTATCCCCAACTTTTAAACCTAGGTATAGTGCGAGGCATTTGGAATGTGTAGTTATCAAAGATCCTAGTGAAGGATATCAGTCCTTTAGTACAATCATATTCAAGCTTAGTGACTTTTCTAAAGGGTTTGCCCATCATAACGGCAGTCATATCACTTACAATAAACTCTCCAATGTCCTCTAATACCACAAAATCTATAATGTAAGTGAAACTTTCGACAAACAAATGAACATCCTTAACTATGGCAACTAAGTTTCTCCTTGTACTTCCTAATCCGTCTACCATTATAGTATTATAGGCCTTACGCGTAATAATGTTCATTGGTAAAAAAGGGTCAAAGTAGGCGACAAAATTTCTAAAGCCAATCATACATTGGAATGCCAAGTCATCCTCATCAAAACTATTAATCACCTTTTTTTGGCATAACTTTCCTGCATTACCATATTCTTCTAGCTCATTTAGGACTTCCCTATATCGTCATCTGAATCAAGAAAAGGGGAGACAAGGGGTGTATCTACCAATCCATCAGGCTCTGAGTCATCCATATTAATTTCATTAGGTTTGTTTGTGAATCCGTTAAAGAATTGGTCAATGTTCTCAAGGCAAGAATCGATATAGGCCGAGATTGTCTGTAGCTCGGTAGATTCTCCAAGTTGAGTTTATGAGCAAGAATGTGTGTTGTAAATGCGTCTGAATACCAGCATGACTACAACACACATAGGATTCCAGATAATCGATACTTCACCAATGTTGTCGATTTCTTTTCTGCGAGGTCCTGTGCAAAATATAGGAAAAACATGCAAAATCGTATCTCGGGTATCCTACGATTAATAAAATAAAAATAAACTGTACAGGCAATCAATACGCAGTATAAAAAAAACTAGATACGCTGTATAAAAAGACCTGTAAAAAGTATCAATACGAGTTAGTCTGCCAAATACGGCGTATAGACAGAACTGACAATAAAGTTTTAAATGCAGAAAAATAAAGGACTGATAACGTCCAGACATTCAATACGCTGTATGGTATGGAGCGGATACGCCGTATTGATGTCTGGGAAGACAGACTCGATAAAAAATAAAAAATAGTTCGGGTTGTCTCCCGGGAAGCACTTTTCTTTCAGCTAGTCTTTAAGTTAGACTTTTTCTTCAGCTTCCATTACTCGACTCTTGACACCACCCATCCTTAGTCCATGCTACGAAAGATTTCTTGGTATGCCCGGCATGCATCTTCATTGGTCTTTGTCAAATCATCGTATTCACATTCCTTTATAGCAACATACTCTTTATCCTGTCCAAGTGAATACTTGATCATCTCAAATCTTCTAATCTTGCAAACCGGTACATTATGAGTAGTTTCATTGAACAAATTGCATCTTTCATTACATTCTTCATGTTGCTTGAATTATTGGTCATACAGAATATACTATTAATATCAAGATGAGGATCATAGGTAGTAAAGAAGTTTGTGTATGGTCCTCGTATGTGATCCCTCCAATTAGAAAATGAAGAGCATTCATGGTCGTTTACTTTTCACCAATAATCTTGAAGCTTTACTAATAGTTCATAATCGAATTTGTGGAAATTTCTAAAAGACCTCTTTAACCATGAGCAAAAATTCATTACACTTTGACTTGCATCACCCCACGATCTTTCATAAATTGCTTTTTGCTTAAGGGCTTCTTCTTTCAAATCGCCGTCTGCTAACTCATTGTACCATTCATAGTCTTGAAAATATGTCATGCAACCAACCCGAACCATTCCTAGTAAATCTCCTTCGTTACAGAATCCATATTCGTTTGAATTGCAAGTGGGCCATTTAGCTTTCCCATTTTTGAAACGGAAAGGTTCGCAAATATGATCACACATTTCGTATGGTACTCCATCTTCGGATCATGGCTCTTCAAGTTCATCATTCAATTCGTTCTCATAATTTTCGTAAGTCTTAGTTCTTTCAATATCACGAGTAAATAATTCCAGATCAACTTTAAGAAGAAAATTGAACTCCTTGAATTTTGTGCACAACGGAGTTTCATAGTCGAATAAGTTTGTTTCAATTCTAAAGATTTCAGCAGTTTCTTGTTCATCATCATTATTAGCTTCCTCAACATCATAAAATCCTTCATCAACAACTCCTTCTTGATCATCGCTCTTTATCCAAAAATCCCATAAGACTTTCTTGGTGAATGGATCCATCATCATATGGTTAAAAAATTTTGAAGCCAACCATTTTTTGAAGGTAGAATTGTTTGGATCCCTTATTTCTTTAGTCATCGTAATCCAACCAGTACGAGAAGGCGGCTAATAATTTCCAAAAAAAAATTTAGTCAAATCCACCCAAGTAGTAATTTGACCCTATAAATTCATCAAACCATTTGCTTGCATTTTCATCTAATGAGATTGGGAAAATAGCAAGTCTAATTCGTTCATAATTCACATTCAGCAAGTTAATAGGGTCAACAATTTTAAGGAAGTACTTAATATGTTCAGCCGCGTCTTCTTCATTAGTTCCACTGAAGGCATTACTGAGCAAATCATCAAGGATTTTCCTTTAAGTTCATAAGCATTTTTACCATTAAATGTAATTCTTGTAATCCCTGAATAATAATCTGCTCGATCTTTAGTCACGAATCCATCCATAGTTGTCTCTGTCTTAATTTATGCCATTACTTCTTCAATCTACTCCCTCTGATTAGTTCAATCTGTAACAAAGGTAAAAAATATCAGCCAGATTTGCTCAAAAGATAGGTAATACAAAACATTAAGCAAGGAATTCAAATATGAAGAATCTGTCTCTATTGATATATCAGATGATCGATACGCCGTATCCAATTGACTTGAATACACCGTATCTGTCTGATGGATGAATACGTTGTATTGGATAAAAAAGTTAGATACGCCGTATCCAATTAGAGTGAATATGCTGTATCAAGTTATCGACTAGAACAGTGTATTGAAAATAATTAAAACACACAAAACAAACCCACAAATAAAACAAACAAATTTGGTATGTGCTTATATACACATACCTTTTTCTCTGATACCAACTGATGTAGTGAACATAACGGAACACACGAATTGACGTAGTAAAAAAAGAAGAGATACCAACCTGATGTAGACTAATAATGAGATAACACAAATTAAATCTGTTGATTTACATGAATACCAGAAACAATCTTCCAACTATCGTTGATTCAAAAGAATACCGATAATCAGGCAAACTCCAACAATCGTTGATTCAAACGAATACCGATTATTGAGAGAATCATAGCAAAACCGCCAAGCATTGATTAAAGCAAAGCTTTATTACAAATATCAAAATATTAAACCATATCCTACACCAAATCCTTGCACCTCCTTTTATAGGAGGAGTGCTTACATGTTTGCCTTCTAGGGCGATGTGGGATATAAAACAAGTATAAACATAAACTACGAGACATGACATATAAGATAAATATAAACTTAAACTACAAAACACGACATTACCACATCACAGACATACAAAAGATAAAAGAGCGGTCTAGCAAAATATAAAAAAACTGTATTAACCATGATTAATCCAATTAAAACGTTGGTTTGTTTATTTAGTGCAATGAGTGCTTATCTCGAGACGACATATCATTCCAAGATTTAGACGGGACTTCTTTCTAAAACCTAGACACGTAGAATTCTGTCACAATTAAACGCATCCACATAAAGTATCCTATTTTCTGATTATAATCTATCTTAGATGATTAAAAATGGTGATCTTATTAAACCCTATCTCATAGAGACTTTACCCACTTACTGCTTAATGGCAATTTATATTCTAGTAGTCCATTGTCCAAGTCTTTACCAAAAGAATCAGTACGTTATTTGTTGATCCTAGGTCACCTACTAGCCTAACTTTTTCATATATCCCAAAGGTAAACATAGGGCATTAATTGTGATCTTATTGTTCTATATATATAAAAATCACTATATGGAGAGCCATCTTGGCATCAAGCTAACTTGGTCGGTATCACTAGATCTAGTTGAATGATAGGTCGCATACAAAAGCACGTAAACAAGTATGAATTGATAAACATAAACAAGCAATCAACGATAAATAAAGCATTCGATATAAACAAACCAAACATTCAAATCTTCATAATCATGGCTAATACCCAAGGGTATTAGCCATTAATCATCATAATCAATACAAGAGTAATAATTCAACCAAGGTAAACTAACTGAGTTAAACGAACGATACCAAAAATCAAATGATTAATAGAGTATAGGAGATTAGAAGGTGTTTCCTATGAAATTAGTAGCTTTGCATGACCTCTTCTGCTCTTCTTGTCTTCTGAAAATCGACTTTTGTGGTTAAGATATCGAAAATATGATCAAGCATATTGAAAACCCATTTTTAGGTCTTCTATTTATAATGTCTGGAACTTGGTCGATACGGAGTATCGATTGAGGTCAATACGGTGTATCGGGGTTTTTTTTGGAGTAGAGACCACGTTCGATATCTTCCAGAATATTTATTACTATATCTTGAATACAGCGTATAGATGTCTCCTGGATAAGGCGTATTGGACTTTGTTTCTTCGTGGTTTCTTGTGAAGTGCAGGCACAGATACTCCGTATCTTCCTTGATGGATACGGCGTATTGGATGTCAGAACAATATTCTTCAAATGTCTTCATTTAAGCTCCAGAATGCGTGCCTTTTAGCTAATCTTCACAAAGTACTCCATAATTACTGTAATTCTTAAATATAAACGATTAAGTACCAATTCTTGCAATAATTATATAAAATGGGTTATTTACATGGGATAAATGATGCTATAAAAGTGACGTTATTTGATGTCATCAATCCAGTAACACCGAGAGTGAGTCTGACATATATGTGTGTGATAATGCAAGTGCTTCTAACCCTCAGGAACCTACAAGGAAAGGGTTTCTAAATTCGACTTCTTTTCTTGACAGGTTTATGAGACTCCAGAGGCAAAATACGTGTCTCTACTCGCTTGCTGTTCTCTAATTTTTCTAGGAACTACTTGTGTACACAACAGTGAACAACTCGGTTTTCTAATAAAAGGGTGGTGTACGCTTTAGTGCGATTTACCTTTAAAAGAAGAGAAATCTTCTTTTTAAAAATCGTCTTGCTCGGGACATTCGGCCTCTAAGTAAATATCAGCTTAGGACTCGTTCTTCAAATAAAGGAAAGGGTGCACTTATGTACATTCATCCTCACAACGAGAAGCTAAAAACCTCTCGGACTTGTGCTGACACAAAACGTCAATTCAAAGACATTCAAAGTCTTTAGAGCTCAAGTATCATTGGTTTCCAAATCAGTTGAACATAATATTTCAAGAATTTCTCAAAAGGATTTTCCAAAATCTTTCAAAATTGTGTGTTCAACACTCCCTCCTCATGACACTTTCAAAATTCGAATATTTTTTTATAAGTGGATCAATTTTTGAGTGTGAGCTTTTAAAACCAAGTCTTAATGCTTTTAGACACATTCTCTCATACCTTCTTTTGTGTGTCTAAAACATTTCACAACTGTAATATCTATCAAAAAAGCAAAATACAAAATTATAAAACCTATAAAAATGAATACAAAATCAAAAAATTTCAAAAATACCAAAAATACCAAAAATAACCATCTCTGACATGTCTCTCGTAAACTGATAATATTTACGTCCCTAGAAATGTCGTTTAATAATGACACGAGAATGTAAATAAAGTTTAAGCGAGAGTTTCTAAATGTTTTTAAAACATGTCTCTTCAAATTTTCTCTACGACTTCTAAGTAAATGTCAGCTTAGGAGTCAGACTCTAAAGAAAGGAAAATGTTCAATTACGCACATTATTCCTCAAACAATGGGAAGTTCATGTCTTCTCGATCTTGAGCAAAGTCAAATAAACATTCAAAGTTTTGAATGCTTAAGAGAAGTACTAAGGAAATGATAATTAATAAGATAAATTCAACATCATTGTTAATACAAATAAACCGTAAAAATGTTTATTTATATTTTACGATCGTTCTTTGTTTTGTTAATGACAAAAACATAAACCTATCAAAAGTAAACAACAAAACTCACAAGTCCTAAACCAATAGTTTTTTAACTCCTCTAACACACTTTTCTCTCATAATAATGCTTTTCACACAAACATATTTTTAGAATAAAAATGTACATTTTCCATATTTAGCCACTTTATTAAATAAACTTTATAAAGATCTTCAAATATTTTAAAACTATAAATAGATTTTTTCTCTTACCAAATCTAAACATAATCTAGCAAGATTACCCATGATCTTCTAAGATTTTGCAAAATAAAATTCGGAT
>BQNB010075317.1:5185-31509 GCA_026074375.1 Tanacetum coccineum
GTATTTTCAGTTTTAAATTTTTCTTAGAACCCTTATAGTTTAATGCATTTTACCTGAATTTTTTAGAATTTTTTATAATCGTTTGATATTTTTTATCATTTATTTTCTTTTAAACTGTTTTTTAATTATAATAAATTAAATAAAAATCAAAAAAATAATTATCTTTTTTAGAAAATTTTATTTTATCGTATTTCACTTAGGAAAAATAGAAAAACTTTCGCAGGGTCATTTTTGCAAAATTTTAATTTTTAAAGAACGGGTTTCGGGCCCGGTTCTCGTTTTCGCGTTTTTTGAACTTAATTTAACTCCGTTTTCGTTCTAGTTTTCTTTATTCTTACTTTTTAGTCAATTAATATTAGGAAAAGTAAAAAAAATTCACTTTAGGATTAATTTTTCATATTTTAGGTTTGTAGTCGCATTCGTTTTTAAATTCCGTTCTCGTTTTTGTGATTTAAGCCTAATTGCCTTAATTTTGTGCTCCCGTAGACTTAGGATTTCATTCTTATGCCTTATTTACGCTTCCCATAGAATTTTAAGATAATCATATGCCTTTTTTATGTTTTCCCGTAGTTTTAGGTTTAAATTCCCGTTTTCGCGTTTTTCTTAAATTGCTTTTGTTTAGGGTTTTATTTTATTCGTTTTTGCATTTTATTAGTAGTTTTATGAAATTAAACCCAAGTCTTTTTCCATTCAAGCATTGATATTCAAACCGACTTTCGACTTTCAAATTCACGCCTCGTCGGGAAGAACGACCCGGGTCCGGTTTTAAAGTTTGTGGATAACGAAGTGAGAAACCGATACTTCCGGTTTACTATACTACTATCATTGATATTATCCTCTTGGTTATATATATTTATATATTTATTTATATTTATATATGTAGTTAAAAGGGAATCAATCAATTTTTGGCGCCGCTGCCGGGGAGGCTGTGAAACAATTTTCGTGTTTGTTTGACGATTAGTGTTTGAAGACCCTTCCTTCGTGAAGTTAAAATTCCCGTTTGTGAATATTTTCTTTTATTTATAAAAATATAAAACACAAAAATATTTTTCATTTTCTTTTATTAGAATTAGTATAAGATAAATAAAAAAAACATTATCCTTAATTATCAATACGATTCATCATCAATATAATGCTTTCAATTGAAACATTATCATAATAAGTTCCCGAACAAAAGATTTAAAACTTGCCTTTGTGTCACTTGTGAAGTACGACTCACCTGTTAATGAATAACAAACCTATAGGGGGGTATAAGGAGGGTTGTTCCGAGGAACTACGACCCGAAAGGAGAAGGTTTTTAATAGCTTCGCGCTTTCCCACTTCTCCGCTCCTTTGTGTGTTTTTTTAGAGAGCTACCGTGAAACAAGTTGATTATTGGTTTAAGTTGTCTTATCTCATTTTTTCCGTTAATAAAAGATGTTGCTTAAAAAACTCGAAAAGCCAAAAATAATCTTCTTTTTCTTCTTATCCATTTAATTCTTTTCTTAACCCTCAATTGTTTAATTCTTATGGCGCCACCTCGATGTCGTTTGAATCCCCTCTTACGCGATTAGAGATGTTCAGTCTTGTGGAAATTTGCACACCTAAGACTATGGTTGTTCAACAAGGGAGTCCTTGAAGAAAGAATTTCTTGTTCCCATACCCACTTGTCTCAACGGACCCCTTAATTGAAAATTTTTGTCTCGATTTGTGAGACCCGGATTTCATGATCTTATTGTCAGACAATTTGCTCTAATACGAAAGACATTGGAGGAAAGTTTTTCAAGAACTTCCAAGACACTTTTCCAAGTCATTCGGATGGACGATATAACTTTGTTAATCTAAGAGCCATTCGTTGTTCAACAAGGCCCCTGGTATAAATGCTTCACAAAAAGTCCTCCAATTTAACCACAATTGTTGTTAAGAGTGTGGTGATTGTTAGACGATATATTTTGTCAAACGATGTACTTGTAAGTCTTGTGGGAAAGGTGCTCATTATGGTTTACAATTATCCACCGCAATTTCCGATTATTTCTAATCCGGAAACCATGCTACAATCTAAACCTTATGAGGATCCTACAAAATTTGCAAAGTTTTGCTCCAAACAATGTCTTGTTGGTACGTCGCCAACAATGTGGTTTGTAATGAATATAATGGAGTTTGTTTTTTTATAGTACTTGTTGAAAAATAGAACACAATCAATTTTTCAACTCCGTTACTTCTTTAACGATTCTCCAAGTGTTGCAAAACCATCCTCAAAAACCCAATACGTACCATAATATTGTGGGTTATGGTGGAAACGTTTCTCATTATGGTTTACGATTGTCCACCCAAGTCTCCCGTTTCTCACATTCAGAACCCGGTTTCAATCAAAACTTTGATTATTTTCCACAAACTTCACCGAGTTTTCCACAACAATATACTTGTTGTGAAGATTATGGGGGTCCTCATGAAACTTACCAATGTCAACCAATGAATGAAGACTATTATCATGAGCAAAATTCTTGCTATGATTATAATTCTTTTGGTTTTGACTAATTTCAACCCCTACAATATACCGTCAATCATCCAATCTTCAATGCTCAAAATGACTTTCTTAATTCTCAAAACAAGCTTATGGAGCAAATGACATCCATATGTGATATGGTTGGTCAATATATGCAAAAGAAGGAAGAAGAAAAGCGAATTGCGGAAGAGCAAGCGGCTAAAGATCGATATTGGAAGATTCCCATTTGCTATGATGATGACGAGGACTATACCATTGCAATCGCACCCGTCTTACCAACCAAGGAGCCCGTTTATAACTCCTCTAAGTATGGGGTCGAGATCTTGACACAATTCAGGCAACGGATGGACGAAGTAATAAAAGTCTAGTGTTGGAGGAACCTTGTCCCGATCCCTAAGTGGAGGTCAGAGGTATTCTGACAAGTGTGGTGTGATGTGCCTTTTGTAACAATCCTACCCTCTTGAAGCTTTCAAAGAAACATTCTGAGACTATCATCGATTCCAACAATGATATTTCTTCGAGTGAGGATGATTCTTATGAAAACATCAATTATTTCGATGCATCACCTCCCGATGCTGAGATCGTCAGCTCAAAGGCGGTGGAGATTGTTATCCCGGAAGTTGAAGGGATTGATACCGATATTCTTCTAACAATCAAAGACGATATCCTTCGTGAAATATTGTTGAATGTCAATCTTCTTATTGCTAACATCGAAGCATTAAAAGATAATCCTGCTCCAACTTCTGATGTTATGACCAAGTCTTCCTCCACATCTCTTAACCTTTTCTTGGAGGAGACTAACACTTTTGATAATTCTTCACCCGAATCTGAAACTTTCTGCTTTGATTTGGAAGAGAATAGTAGTGGCAGTACCATTACCCGTTCTGATTATTCTCTTCCGAATTATGAAGCCTTCTATGACAATCATATTAAAGAAAAGAGTAGTGGCAGTACCACTACTCATGCTGATTTTTCTCAATATGATTCGTTCATCTTTGATCTTTCGATCAAATCCAATTCCCTCTTGCGATAGAGTGATTTTTATCCATGAGGAGTTCGCCGATTGAACTTGCTCCACATCATATCTCCACCGGGGGTTTGATCATTTCTTGCTTTAGATTGAGCCGAGCTGGCAATCTTACTATGGATGTGGAGGAGATATTTCTCCCTAACAAGAGGAACCAGAGTTATCATGTGCCTAATGTTTTGCCCACCCATCCCACCCTTGACCTGGATCTGGATTTCATACTTTTAAGTGAACCTCTCTTCGCTTATATTGTATGAGATCTTTCTTCTATTTCTCAACGCTATCCAGTTGTTCCACATATATTTCTCTTGTGGAATATGAGATACATTTTTTGTGACCCCGGCATCTCCATTTATCATTCTTTTATGCCGGGTGTACCTCATCGGAGTGGAACTTTCATGAAATTCAATGTTTATCCAAACCACTTGATTGAAAGTCCGATGGAGATTTTATCTTCCACTTGCTCCCCCATGGACCAATGAATTCGGGGTTTCGAGTCGAGCTTGGGAAAAACTCGGTTATCAAAAAACAAGGGCTTCGTGGGTGGCAACCCATGCTTATCCATTCTATCTTCTTTCTATTTGCTAATAAGTGTTTTTGTTGTTGTGCGGAGACTCGCTTTTTCTATTATCCGTGTTTTGTGTTGTATTATCCAGGATTGCCCGGATTCTGAAGCCTCTCGTGCTCGCGGTTTTGTCCTTCGATCACAAGAGAAAAAAACTTCATTCCTCCAGCTTTATTTGGGAATCAATATCCTAGTCTTATCCGACTAACGTTAATCTCTAATTTAATTCATAAACGGCTTCGGTTTTTAGTTAAAGACCCTTCTTAAAAACATTTGGAGGACAATGTTTATTCTAGTATGGGGTGGGTCTTCGAATTTGATTGTGATGCGTCGTTGTTTTCACGGTAAATCCCGTTTTTACCAACAAAAAGGTCAAAAAAATTTAAAAAATTTAAAAATTTTCAAAAATTAAAATAAGTGTTTTTGTCACCATTTTGACTTACCTGCTGGGTAGAATAAGATATAAATTTTGACTCAGAGTTCGAGCGTTATTTGTTGAGCTCTAGGCTTGTTCCTTAACTTTTAGATAAGAAGTTCGCGAATATTCGGCGAAAGAACGAAACTGATAGAGTTTAGTATGAGTTGGATGCTAAACAAGATTATAGGAAATCTTAAGAGCTCTGTGTGTAATTTTGTCGGTTTTTCTCCCATAAGCTCTTAAAACCTGGTTTATAATATAAGTGCTAATTTGGAGATTTTAAAATTAAAATCAATATATTTTTATGTAGTATTATAGCAAAACTTTAGCCTTAGGTTCAAATTTATACTAGAATTTTCAAAAAGGACTTTAAGCTAAAAAAAAAAAAATTTTAATAATATAAATGTGGGCTGATAAAAGTTTGTTGTATCTTGCCGGCTCAAACCGGATGTTACAGCCTTCTAAGACAAGCCCATAGTAAGAATAAAAATCTGAGACTGATAAAAGTTTGCTGCATCTTTGCCGGCTCACAACCGATGTTGCAGCCTTCTAAAAGGTCAAGGGTTACAATTGCATAAGTGTGAATTAATAAATAGATCTCTTTTCGTTAAATTCAAATATGCTTTTTAATTTGGCTATTCTATTTATAAGCTATGTTATACAAGGAAACCTGAGGTCTTTGAACCTAAGGTCCGTTGAAGTCCGATACTAGTCTCTGTGGGGTGTCAAATTGCCTGGTCACTTAGCCGCAAGGATTGGGATGTGCCGCGAGCGAAAAGTGCTACCATGGGATGATCTCGCCTTCAAACTCATTATTCTCGGGTGGAACGTGAAACATAGAATTTTGCAAAACGTTGATCCATGGTTGAAATTCAAAACAGCACATACACTAAGACTATAATAATTGTGGGAGTGAAAAGTTATCAAGTTTGCAATATGAGTAAAGTGTTAGCATCTTAATCATAATTAACGGTGATTTCGTTTTAAGCTTGGTTTGGGATAGGTGAAAAGTCGAGAACGATGAATTTATCCTTTTTGGGGCATTCTCGGATCGAAATGCATCTTGTTCTATGATCCCACATGAAAATCAAATAAGTTAGCTAGTTGCTTAATATGAAAAGTACAAAAAAATGAGAAAAAAGAAAAAATACAAAAATATTAGTGGTAGTTAGTATAAATATTTAAAAATGGTAAAAACGGGGCTTGTCGAAGCTATTGATTTCTTTAATTCCCCTCGATGAACATTAGCTACTTTTCGAGGGGTAATTGTCGAGGGGGGATCGATTTCTTAGTTTTCTAGTGCTTACATCATTAGCATTGCGTTGTAGGACACAACAATACTGTTAGTATGGGGGATTTGTATCGCTTATTTATATACATACCTTTTTACCTATAAAAATGAGCTAAAATGACAAAAAACGTACCAAAAATACATTATATTTGTATGTTTTGTGATTTATGATGTGCAGGTAACGGATATTCAATAAAGGACAAAAATGAAGCCAAAAAGGACAAAACCGAGCACGCCTTTTGAAAGAGCACGAAGATTCGAGTCCAAACGATTCACTTATCTTTTATGGGGAGCCCGCCACCACTTTTATGGGTCGGACCGACCCATTACTCATTTTAATTATATGTCTAAGCCCAAGGAAGTGTCACTAGTATTTCAAGCTCATTCAATGACAAGGCCATCATGCCTAGCCCATGATATATTGCAAATATATGATTCTATAGTCATGCAATGGTAATGAGTAGTAGCAAAGCAATGCTTCTCATAAATAATTAACAACTAGATCACGTTGAGCTATCTACAAGGGGGATTGGGTGGCAATCAATTTCGGACACTTGGCATACAAATTATACACTCTTTCTTATGCAATTTTGAAATTCAATTCATGTGGATCCAATGATAAAATGGTGCGGTGAAAATGAAGCCATTCCTAGGCCACGTGGGAGCCATAGTATAGGTAGATCGGGTATGCGAGGTATCAATCACGAGATGGCATTTGTGCGTTTTGACTACGCAGAATCTGATAACTTGAAAATTACAAATGAACCCTCATCAACTCTTGGGCTATATATATATATATATATATATATATATGTTACATAGCATGCCAAGAGGGGAGAGTAGTTTTGGTTTTTGTTTATGAAAAAAAATTGTATTTTCATTTCTTTGTTTTGTAGTTTATTTTATCATGACTTAGAGCTTATTTTCAGTTTGTAAAAGCTTTTTCATAAGCTTATTTGTATTGAATCTTATTACCTTTTTAATATAAAGTGTTTTGAGGTATTGTTTTACATATGAGCTTATTTTCTACTTGTTCTTTCCATTTGCTTTTCACCTAGCTTAATGGATAAGCTATTTTCGTGGCTTATTTCTGGGTTAGATTAGCAACATATTTGAGTTTATTTTGTTCTTCTATACTCTTATTTCTTATTTCTTTTTGTGTGGCTCGATCTCGATACAAGTTAGAAGGTTGGTAGTTTAAAACTTGGCTCAGTGATTTTAAGCCTTGAAAACCTTAGTTTCGAGAGCAACTTGGTTTAGTAGCTTATATTTATTTTTCTCTTAGATCTACTTAAATAACGTGTTCTTAAGGTAAATTGGCATGGCTTGGTTGATTCTATTTTGATAGCTCAATTCGAAAAGTGATAAAAAAAAGTGGGTAACGAGTATTGAGTTTCTCGGCTTATTGCAATAAGCCTTTGTTCGACTTATGTTTTTTTGAGAGCTTCTAGCTTATTAGTTTGAGTCTTTTTGAAATCTTCAAAGTCTACAAATTATGTTTTGCCTCCTTTGTGCTTTCTGTTTTTCCCACAACATTTAGACAATATTGTTTGAAACTAATTCTTGTTACTAGATGGGCTTCATTTGATTAAGTATTTGGGCCTTGTTGCTTTTAACAAAATCAGAATGGGCCGTGTGTTTAAGCTAGCAGTTATTAATTGAATTGAAATCGTGTAATAATTGTTTTCAGTATACCAGTTGGTTTTAATTTGTGTTTTGACTTTGGTTCCGTTCTACTCACGAGGCGCGGAGCTTAAGGGTTTATTTAGCTAGACCGAATTTAATTATTTGTTTTAGCTAAATAAATCGGGTGGTTTACGTTTAATTGCGGCTCTTCAATTCGGTTCCATTTTCTAATCCCTTCTCAATCCTTAGAGTAGATTTATTTTATCGTTCTATAATATGTTTGCCTATTTGAATTTTGTCATGCTTAGTATAGATTTATTTTGATCTTTTGATGTTATAACGTTTGCCATGTTTAGTTAGTTGATTTATTTGCTCATTTAGTGTTTAGAAATTAGTGCGGATTTAAAATATGATTAGAGATTGTTAATTTGCGGCATTTATTTAGATTAAAGTTTTTTTTAAATATATATATATATATATAAAAATAAATAATAATAATAATAATAAAATATATAATTTCTTTTAATGTAGGATTTATTTTTAGAAGTTTGCAATTTTAAAATTGAATTTATCATGCTTGCTTATTTGTCTCGTATTTCCCGTAGAATTAAGTGTAGTTTAATTTCCCGTGCTTTTTAGTTTTTTTTCCCTTTGCTTTCATTCCCGTAGAGTTAAAAAAAAACCAAATCCAAATCCTTCTTGTATCCAAGCATGATTCCCAAACCGACACTCGATTTTCAAATTCACGCCTCGTCGGGAAGAACGACCCGGGTCCGGTTTTAAACTTTGTGGATAACGAAGTGAGAAACCGATACTTCCGGTTTACTATACTACTATTATTGATATTATCCTATTTGTTATATATTTATATATATTTATTTATATTTATATATAGTAAAGGGGATGGATCATAGTTCATCACTTCATTTTACTTATTGGAGCCACAATATACATGTATAATAATTAATTCAAGTAACGAACATCTTATGGAGCTTGTGATACCTTACACACATAATCTGATCCCGAAATCGGTATGATTTACCCAAACTGCGATGGTTTTGCAAATTGCTTCGTCTCTGCTAATATGTTTCTCTTTCAATAGATACAAAAGCAATATAGCAATTAGTAATAAAAACCTATAGTTAACGCTTTAACTCTTCACCAAAAAAATTCGGAAAGAAAGAAAATAAAAAAAAAAAATAAATTTCTGACAATAGAATTCTATACCAAGATTTTTTATTGGGATTCGGATTTAGTCCATAATTGTTGACATTTTGCAACTAAGTTGGCACCACCAAGAAGCTTCTTATCTTCATTCGTAGATTTCTGTAATGTTTCTATGAGCAATCTTGATATTTGACTTGACTTCTGCTCTTCAGCCAAACCTACTGTCTCCTCCTTAGCACTCTTCCTTTTATGCTCAGTGTCCATATAAAAACGTCTCGTTTCCTACATAAAAGCCAATTTTTTAGTATAAGAAAAGAAATAAACTGATCCACATATTTCCAAAAAAGAAATGTATAATTTTATCATGTTTGCTTTTGAAGGACAAAATTTACTTTATATTTGTTTTAATGGGTCTCAAAATAGATTAAATAAGCACATCAGTTAAAGAAGGATATGATATGGGCTCAAAGTCGATAAAATATATATTGTAACGTGTACCAACATGACAACCTACTAAATTATTTTATCCAACCAAAGATTATTGTTATAATAGTAAATTTCATTCTAATCAAATTTAAGGCAAAATTTTAAATGAACAGGGTGTTTTAAGCTAACTTGGCTAACCCCTTCCCGCCCAAATAAAGCTACATGGTGTGACTCAAACTCAAATCCATGTTGATCTTGATCTATTAGCATTTTCAAACGGCTAACAATGCTCAAGAATTCTCCACATCAGATTCAATGCGTTCGTTTAGTGCTTTTTCAAAAAACCTTTCGAAAGAAAAACGCATCCAAAACTTCTTTGCTTTCATTTTCCCTTGTAACTTTCAGTTCTTAGTGTTCTAAACACGTAAATTGATTTAAATTGCAATAATAATCTCCCAAAATGCACATCCAAACACTCTCTTAGACACTTCACAGCAAATTATATATATGAAGACCTTGCAGTTTCAAGGGAGTAAGATTAGTTGATTATTGTCAAGATTGTAACCTAGAATGCACAAAGCTACAAACTTTCTCTTACTGCATTTCGATATACTATAGGTGTCTTTATAGGTGTTCTACAAACCGTTTCCAAACAATAACAAAATGAAGATTGGCCCGTTCACCCACATAGACATGCTCTGGAAAGAAATAAGCTGATAAATGATCAATACCTCAATGGCAGGCATAGTTACAGACATCTTTAGGCTTTCTCCGCCATTGATAGCCCCCATCATAGCAATACCGTGAGAATTTTGAATGTTTTGGGCAGGGTCCTAACCATCGGTTATGAAAATGGCTAAAATGACATTTGCAGAATAAGCATCCAAGAGAGCCCGCAATCTACAACTGCTAAGTAGCCTATTTGAACAAAATGGAAAACATTAGAGATCTTATAACTGAAAAAAGTGGATATATAAGTATATATGCATAAACAACGATCAACTAAAAAAGGCTCATTTTTGCTCAACTCTACCCAACCACGCGGCAACGGACTAAACATCCGTAAAAATTGTGATTCGGTAGCACATAGAAACAACCCACATAACGACCCACAAAAATTGTTTGTTATAGCAAGCTGAGATGTAAAGGGTATGCGGCCGCACAAATTATACTGTTCATCTACTCAGTGTTATAGCAATCTGATAATTCGTGTAACCTTAAACCACACAAATTTAGGCTCAGATTTTCGAGTGCGGGACAAGAGAAAAGGGTATGCGGCCCGCCATGGCTGCAAGCATGACGACGTGTTGCGCCATCAAGATACGGGCTGATTTCACCCACCGTGATCCATTAACCCCAAACGCAATAGTCTCTTCATCGCCCACAACAGATACATCAAGTTAGAAAACATTGTATAATCACACAGTGCCAACGAAGTTATTGTGTTGAAGGTTGTTGATATGGTAAAAATTAGAAGATGTTGTTAGATTAAATGGTGTAAAAATTACAAGTGTTATGTTATATATATTATATATATATATATATATATATATATATATATATATATATATATATATATATATATTCAGTAAGACACGGACTTCGAGACAAGATAAAACCTTTAAAATATGATAATACGTCATAATATGATCCCGTGCATATAAAGAACTCGAAAAATAAACGTAAAACGAAGAAGTTATGAATTTTAAAGTTTCCGGCAACTATATATATTTTGATAGCTTTTGGAAAAAGTATACAATTTGATCAGTTTTGTTTTCGTGTTTTTGAGGGCTTTCGGGTCCGAACCGGCTTAAGTATAAAACTAAAATATTGCTCGGAATGATATTTTGATAAAAAAAACGCTAGTTTTCGAAGCCTAAAGTGTTTTAAAAGTGAGATAATCATCATCAAAACTAGACAACTTTTTATATAAATTTCTGCACACTTTATAAAAATACAAAAGCTGATGGGATTTTAAGTTGGGGTTTACGAGTGTTTTCGGGTCCGTTTGGACTATAAAAACCTTAAGAAACAATAATGTAACATTTATATATTATTAATACGCATTTTAAAACTTTATATATGTTATTTAATAATTTATTTAAACTATATATTTTGACACTTTAGAAATAATAAAAATAATGGATCGAGCATAATTGACTATAATTAATCTTCGGACTAATAGAATATTTTACAAGTGTATATACTTAGACATTAAACGACAAACGTAATGTAAACATTATTTTGACTTAAACTAAAACGCTAGTTGTTTTCCTTCCTTAAAGGAAGTTGTTTGCCCATGTAACGGGCGGTGATGTGGGACTCACCCTCATCCCTTGTACTTAACTGTTTTTGGCGTAATAAAATTTACCGGGGAACCCCTTTACCCAAAAAAGACTAAAACTAAAACTAAAACTAATAGGTGGTGATATAACATATTAAAATACATTATTGTATTTATTTCATGTACATTATTCTTATCCAACCTATAATTAATTAGGTTGCATTCCGGTTATTTATGACAATTTTCATTATTGATTGTTCATTCATTATTTCCATTACTTAAAGTGAGTTTATAGCCTCGCTTTTACTTGTTTACAATTATTTTACAAATATCGGGGTGAGATACATTGCTTGTTTTCACTTATGAACGCAAAAACCTTACTTTTATTCAATTGATTACGAAATAGCCTAAGTAACATGAGCTGCTAATTATTGTGTGTAAGCGCGAGTGTTATAAATAGATCTATTGGGATTGACACCCCCGTCCAAGAGATTGGTGCCAAACATGGCTAACGGATGTATATCATGTCGAATTTTAAATGTTACCGCATTCACATGAACACTTACAGTTTCTGAAAAGATTGGCATACATACAAGTCGTAGTCTCGGCGTCACGAGCTTAGTGTAATCGTAATCACTCCTTCGAATATTGTATACTAAGCAATACACACTTTAAACATTGCGGTCCAACATTTATACTTACATAAACCTATGAACTCACTAACTTTATGTTGACACTTTTAAGCATGCATTTCTTAGGTGAATAAGCTGCTTGACGTAACTGATGTGCATTGGAGTCCAAATTTTTTAAGATTATTTTTTCAAACAACTCATGTAGAGGTCGTTCTCTCGTATCTTGTGTTGATGTATTCATGAAGTAACGCTCCTGTACATATTCCGCTGTGACCCATTTTGGGGGTCTTACATGCCCCGCCAATGAATCGCACAAATCTAAGGGTACATTTATACATCCAACATAGCTGCAAAGTCGACCAGTTGCCTCGCCATGCAAATCCACATCAATCATTGGAAAAAATATAAGCTTTAACTAAAGTCCACATAAATCAGACCTTAAAAACCACCTAATTAAATCAAAAGCACATAACAATTTCAATATCCATTTTAATGACAAACAAAGTTAAGTAACCCTTTTTATAAACCATAAAAATCATAAACCAATTCAATTAACCCTAAAAATCAAACCACAAAGAATCATAAACCAATTCAGCTAACCCTAAAATTCATCAACTCAACTCATAATTCTTATAAAAAACCTTGTTCATTTGAAGCTTATGAAGCCAAAAAAAATAGTCACCAAAAAGTAGCGGCAACCAAATACCAACCAATATCCTACCACCGAAACCATCACCATCAAACAAACCCCCATTACCTCAGCTTCGAAAGCCATTAAATTCCAGCATAACAAAACCTAAATTTAAAAACCCAGATTATCATATAAAAAAATTAGAGAGAGAGGGAAGTGGGTACATCTTTTGATCTGGGTATGCTATGTGATGGTATAACTTTTGGAATCGACACGTACCCCCCACGTGAAATAGATAAAGACAGCCGGATCGGATGGAGCGAGGTGGGTGGATCAGGTGGTTATATGTGAGGTGGAGGTAGGTGGAGTCGAATGTGAGGTAGAGGTGGGTAGATCGGGTGGTTATATGTGAGGTGAAGGTGGGTGGATGATGTTTCGTTGTGTGGTGTATATTTTATCAATTCAAGTTTTAAATTTTATCATTTTTGCCGACTTAAACCCAAAAACAAACAACTTTAGGGTATGTGTACCCGATCGGTAGTAATTTCGTGGTAAGTAGGGTGTCGAACACTTGAAGCGAGGTTAAATCTATCAATTTAATTAATATCTTGGCTATCTAATATATGTTAATTATATCCTATTCTAAACCTATGCCAGTCCTAATCCTAATTCTAACGGGAAAAGGGGGTTTTTAGCCTGAGAGACTGGCACGGTTTGGTTGGTGACTACAATCAATTCAAGGCACTTTAACCCACGCAAGCAAACAAACAAAAGATAAAAGAGTGGTCGAGCCAAATATAAGAAAACTGTATTAACCATTATTAATCCGATTAAAAAGTTGGTTTGTTTATTTAGTGCAATGATTTCTTCTCTCGAGGTGGTATATCATTCTTAAGACTTAGGCGTTACATCATCCTAAGACCTAGACACATTAATTATGTCATAATTAAAGCATCCGCATAAAGCATCCTTATTTTCTGATTATAATCTATCTTAGGGATTAAAGCAATGGTGATCTTGTTAAACCCTAGCTCATAGAGACTTTACCCACTTCGCTAATGGCAGATTTATACACCTGTAGCCCCCCATCCACTTGTCCAACTATCAATGGAATCAGAACGTATTTGTGTTGGATCTATATAGGTCTCACTGCTAGTCACGAGATCAATAAAACCATTCGCAATATCAATTAACTAGTTAAGCCCGTAAGCGTATCCTAGACACAGAATTAGAAGGACAATATTTGTGATCCTATGATTCTAGATGTATAAATTACTATATAGAGAGCTATGACCAGACTCTAGATTTACTTGGTCCGTATCACTAGATCCTAGTTTGAATGATAGGTCGCATACAAAAAGCGCGTAAACAAGTATAAATTGATAAAATAAAACAAGCATCCAACGATAAATTAAGGTAAATCGAGATAAACAAATACAAAAGATTCAAGATCTTCATAATAATGGTAAACCCGAAGGTATTAGCCTTCAACGTCTAATGAATACAAAAGCAATTATTTAAAGCCAAGGTTTAAACTAACCAAGTTAACAGAATGATATACCAAAAAACGATGATACTAAAGTATATGAATAACTGTTGTTACTATGAATTGATAGGTTTCTGACCTCTTCTGCTCTTTTTCTCCTCTGAAAATTGACTTTTATGGTTTAGGTATCGAGAATATGATTTAGCACACCTAAAACTCTTTTTTTAAGTTTCTATTTATAAGGTCTGGAAGTCGGTTCGATACGCCGTATCCAAGGATTGGATACGACATATTGGGGATGTCTTAGGGTAGGGACCACTTGATATCTTCCAGAATATTCAAATACTATATCTTCGATACGACGTATTGAGATCTTCTGGATACAGCGTATTGGGCTTCATTCCTCTGTGGTCTTTGGTGAGTGCAGGCACGGATACGCCGTATCTTCCTTGATGGATATGGCGTATTGGTCTTCAGAATAGTAATCTTCAAAATATCTTCATTTAAGCTCCAAAATGCGCGCCTTTTGCTAATATTCACCAAGTACTCCATAATTACTGCAATTCTCAAATATAAACGATTAAGTAACAATTCTTTGCAATAACTATACAAAATGGGTTAATAACATGGGATAAATGATGCTATAAAATAGACGTTATTTGATGTCATCAAATATCTCCCCACTTGAATCCTACTTGTCCTCAAGTAGCCTTTAGAAGTTTATAAAAATGTATCCCTAAGGATATTTTCTGTTAAAGCATTTATTCGATCTATTACAAGTACACAACCAAACACCTCACGAAATAGGAAGATGAAAACACTCAAATCACTCAACTAATCTATGTGCTAACATATAACTAATTTGCTCAATTGATCGGTCGTGACGAGTATTCTTATCAGAAGCCGTGGCAAAGGATACAACATTCTCCTCACTAAAGCCAAGGAGTAACAAGTTTATAAAGGTAAATATGGGTTTTTGTATGGAAAGGCTTACGGTTGATCATTCTACAATCTTTCACCAAAAGTACCACTCCAACAGGGCAGCTGAAGCACACAGACATGGCCGTAACGACGGAATAGACATGTGTGTTCGATCACATCCCCATTCGAATTTAACCAACGGTTAGGATGAAGAATGATATAGGTAGGAACCTTCTAACTTTCACCAAAAGTCATAAACCAACGAGGGAGCTAAGACATGCATACATGGCCGTAACGACGGAATAGACATGCACGCTCGAAAAAGTCCTCATTCGCGTAAAACCAGCGACTAATACTAGGTGAGAGGGAAGTAAATTGTTGTTAAATAAAAATCAAGAAACACATAGATTAAGCCTAAAGTACAAGTTGCTAGACACTTTTTCCGACCGTTACCATGATAAAGACACGACTATTTACAACGTCTTGATCATCGATAAAAAACAACAACCTAAGTTGGCGTTTCCGTAACGGTCAACTTTCCAATCATCCCAAAACTTTACTTACTCTACAAGGTAAGTGGTGATATCTTCCACTTTGTACAATACTCTACATCGTTGATTTTTTAGATGTATCAACGAATAATCGATTCTTCGTGTAATTCCTTCGGTAATGCTCTTTGTGAAATGATTATCTTCAAACTTTCCTTCTCTATTTTTTGTTGCAATTTTTCTCTTTTTTCTCTTCTTTTTTATTTTTTTATTTTTTTACCTATGCTTCAAATCTTGGTGTAGTTTCACCATCTTCACGATCATAATAATTCCGGATAATTTCTTCAATAGTTCTTCATTCTTCGGACTCACCATTAATTGTGATGGTAGTAAAATCACATGAGTTTTGACTATTAATATACATTCCCATTTGCAATGTGCAAATTTCCAACCGCACCAAAGATAGAAAATAAGACAATACTCGGGAAATACAAACTTTACACTTTAAGCAACTAGCAACTGTAAATTAAACTTAATCTAACAGGGTAGGTTAAGGTGTAAGGGTGTAACAAAACAAATAGTTGGTGTAATTCCTAAAGGATTGGCTCTACGGGTTTTTTCTAGTGGATCATCACTCTAAAGATGAGAGTGGAAAAGGGTTTAAACGGGAGGTTAACTAACCGGTGTAGTTAGTTAATAAGCAACATGTAAAGGCGATTTGGGTGTAATCCTAAGATTTACCAATTTAAACAAGTTACTCTAATTAAATCCATAATACTCATTATTGTGGTCTCGAGTGATATACCAATCCAAGTTCTAAAGTCTACAGCATCACCGGCACACTCATATTTTGTGGAATTTGGGTAAACATTTGGAAACGGAAAGGCTAAATCCTCACAATATCTAACAAGGGTTATTGTGTGCGGGTTATGTAACATGTAAATTCACAAAAGTATGCTGGAAAATATTTTAAATTTAAGCATAACTTAAGCATTTTAGTGTGAAAAATAGGACAAGTAAACATTCTAATTCCATCCCCTCACTTGAATTATACAACATCCTCGTTGTATATATAAAACATTAAATACATGAATTTAAAAAGAATTAGAATGAGAAACTCCCTTGATATTTGCTTGGTAGATTCTCCAAGTTGAGTTTAATTGAGCAAGAATTTGTGTTGAACAGCCGCCTTGAAGTTTCAAGACTGCAACACTTTAAGATTTCCAGATTTGTAAATTCTCCACCAATATTCGTCGATATTCTTTATCGAGGTCCTGTATAAAATATAGGAAAAACAAGTGCATTCCTATCTTGGTACCTAAGGTTAATTTAATCTAAACTGAACAAACAAAATACGGGTCAGTCTGGTGGATACGGCGTATCAAATGAATGAATACGCCGTATTCAAAATCTGACAATAATGTTTTTAAAGTGCAATAAAAATAAAGACCGATAACGTCCAGACAATCAATACGCCGTATTGGTGTCTAGGAAGACAGAATCGATAACAAAATTAAATAATAATCCGGGTTGTCTCCCGGGAAGCACTTTTGTTTACAGCGAAGTCTTTAAGTTAGACTTTTCTTCAGCTTCCACAACTCTCACCTGCCCCCCCCCCCCCCCCGCCCCCCCCCCCTCCACCCCCAAATCAAATTCATCTATATGTTGAGGACTTACAGTAGGTTCAGTTAAGAAATCAAATTTAGACGTTTGAGCATCATTGTAAATAATGGCTGGAAATTCATTCTCAAGATCATTAAAGAAGTCTAACTCATCAAAACAACTAACCGTAGGCTCAGGTGATGGAATTAAAGGCATGACTTTTTGATTAGACATCTGCCCCGCGCGCGCTCTCGCACTCCTTTTTAAATCGTTGACATAAATCATTTTATAAGAAAACGAGTTTTTGTCACAAATTATTGTGTAATCCTCATCATCGGATTCGTCAAATGATATTCTAAAGTCGATTTCATCGTTGAAGGCTGCACGGCCTCCCCCCCCTCTTATAGGATTTGCATTGAAGTTACATCCTGTGGTGCAAAGCTAATCACACCTCTAATGCCCATTATAGCTGGAATTAATGCTACCACAGAGCTAAGTTCATGAAGATCATCATCAACCCTTATTTTCCTATATGTAGCAGTTTGCCAGTTAAACACTCGACCACGCCTACGAGCTTTTTCTTCTTCAAGCTTGATAAATTCTTCCATAGTCATGTTAGGATCATTCATCTTGAAATAAACTTACTAGAAAGGCAGTTAAATAACCAATACGTCGTATTAAGAGGACTGAATATGTCGTATCACACAAACATAATAAACAAGAATACAAATTACTCTAAACTACTCTATTCCCAAGGGCTAGATCTAATCTAATGTTAAAAACCAAAATATCAAATAAAAATCAAGATTAATTTTCTCTCCTCGGCAGCAGCGCCAAAAACCTGATGTGTAGTTGTGTGGTGTATATTTTATTAATTCAAGTTTTAAATTTATATTTTGCCAACTAAATCAAAAACAACACTTTAACAGACAGTGTACCCGATCGGTAGTAGTTTCGTGGTAAGTAGGGTGTCAAACACTCGAAGCGAGGTTAAATCTATCAATTCAATTAATATCTTGATTATTTAATCTATGTTAATTCTATCCTATTCTAAACCTATGACAGTTCTAGTTCCTAATTCTAACGGAAAAATAGGGGTTTTCAGCCTGAGAGACTGGCACGGTTTGGTTAGTGACTATAATCAATTCAAGGCACTTTAATCTACGCGAGCTAATTAACAAAGGATAAAAGAGCGGTCGAGCCAAATATAAGAAAACTGTATTAACCATTATTAATCCGATTAGAAAGTTGGTTTGTTTATTAAGTGCAATGATTTCTTCTCTCGAGGCCGCATATCATTCTTAAGACTTAGGCGTTACATCATCCTAAGACCTAGTCACATTAATTCTATCACAATTAAAGTATCCGCATAAAGCCTTTGTATTTGCTGATTATAATTTATCTTAGGGATTAAAGCAATGGTGATCTTGTTAAACCCTAGCTCATAGAGACTTTACCCACTTACCGCTTAATGGAAATTTATACACTAGTAGTCCACTAACCAAGTCTTTACCAATTAACTGAGAACGTACTCGTTGATCCCTTGGTCACCTGCCAGTCCAACTAAGCTCATAATCTAAGGGAAAACATAGGTCGTTATTTGTGATCCTATTGGTCTAGATGTATAAATCACTATATAGAGAGCTATCCCGACATCTAGATTATTTGGTCTGTATCACTAGATCTAGTTGAATGATAGGTAGCATACAAAAAAACGTAAACAAGTACAAAATTGATAAACATAAATAAGCAATCAATGATAAATTAAGAAATCAAGATAAACAAACCAAACATTCAGATCTTCATAATAATGGCTAATACCCAAAGGTATTAGCCTTCAAACATCATAATTAAAACAAGAGTAATGGCTTAGCCAAGGTAAACTAACCGAGTTAAAGAATGATACCAAAAAGTAAACGATTACGAAAGTATAACACGTTGTCTTCTATGGATTAGAATGCATTGCAAGTCCTCTTCTGCTCTTTTTCTCCTCTGAAAATTGACTTTTGTGGTTTAGGTATCGAGAATATGATTTAGCACACTTAAAACTCGTTTTTGAGTTTTGTATTTATAGGGTCTGGAAGTCAGTTGGATATGGCGTATCCAAGAGTTGGATATGACGTACTAGGGATTTCTTGGAGTAGGGACCACGCTTGATATCTTCCATAATATTATATTGATTCCATATCCTGAATACTGCGTATTGAGTCCTCTAGATACGGCGTATTGATCTTTATACCTGAGTGGTCTTTGGTGAGTGCAGACACGGATACGCCGTATCTTCCTTGATGAATACGGCGTATTGGTCTTCAAAATAGTAATCTTCAAAATATCTTCATTTAAGCTCCAGATTGCGCGCATTTTGCTAACTTTCACCAATTACTCCATAATTACTGCAATTCTCAAATATAAACGATTAAGTAACAATTCTTTGCAATAACTATACAAAATGGGTAAATAACATAGGATAAATGATGCTATAAAATAGACATTATTTGATGTCATCACTTATACATATTTCGCAGGCTTCAAATAAAAATGTACTTTTCCAAAAAAATCACCAAAAACACACCCTTTTAATGTTTTACCTTGATTTTTTCTTGCACAACTAGTTATCTTAGACCTAGATCTTGCTTAGAAACATAAACTTTAACACTTTTAAACATAAAAATCCGGGTTTGATTTTTTTAAGACACGAAACCAAAAGATAACAAAAACCAACGATCTAAACAAGATATAAACGCACACAAGCTCACGATATCACCCCATGACGACTGATACCAATTGTAGATGTATCAAATCACTTAACAAATGAGCAAGAAAAAAGTTTAGAGAAAGGAAAGGAAAATGTATTATGTGAAAGAACCAAATGAACAACCAACCCTCTCCAAGGTATGGAGAAGGGTATTTATACCTTGCTTGGGCCGGTCACACATAAGGATGACTTATGTTGACCCGGTTAGCTTGGTAAGTTTCTAAATATTACGCTACGAGCTATTCTATAATATATTGGTAGTGACCAAGTCTTTTCTCGATTTCTAATAGGGGGTTGCATAGTTTTCCGCTTTCTAATTTAATGTATCGTTTGTTTATAAAAACTTAGATTCGACTTTATGTGATCTCAATATGTGTAAAACATGAACAATATAATTAAGTAAATAAATGATAACAAAATATAGAATAAGTATTTAAGACAAGAGATAAGAGTTAGAAAGATTAAACCACAACATAAGGATCTATAGTGGTTCGGTAACGAAGCACCTCTTCGCCCTACTCCACTCTTTGAGGACCAAACTCGATATTTCTCTTCACTATGTCAACAAACACCTTTTAGGCGGAGAAAATCATACACAAGTAGCTTACACCAATTTCCGACATAAAGCCAAATGTCGAGTTCTAATCTTAGCTAGAACCAATCTATCACACCCTTTGTATTTTGAGGACTAAAATACTAACCACACTATCAACTCTTCACTTCACCTAAATTCTAACACGATCACCCCGATCTAACAATTACACACAACTACACAATGTACACAAATAATTTATAAAATATAATACAATCGTAACTATGTTACGATAACACAAACTAAGCTATAATACTTCATAACTTGATGGTAAGAAGTATTCTTCTCTTGCACCCGAGGATCTAAGCTTGAATCACATGAAAACAAATGCTTAAGATTAAATGATCAAAGGATTGTAGGTGATGTATAAACTAATTTTAGATAGAAGATAATGAGTGCAAAAGGTGAGAAAATCAGTTGGGAATAGTCTGCTATTAATGGGCAAAGCTGGGAGCCTTTTGGACTGGCCGACCCCCTTAGCTCATGTGTCGGCCCCCTTATCACTAAGGGGGCTGCCATTATATTTAAGAGGGCCACCCTAGGCCACACACTCCCTTTTTTGTCTTTTCCAAGGGATGTGTTTTCTGGAACATTTCTAGTCGTTTTTAGGTAGAAAATTTGAATCCAAAAATATTTATTTTGAATAAAACATTTCATTTAAATGTAAAAATGTTTTGTAAAAGTTATAAAATGTTTGAAGCATTTTATAAAAAAATGTGAGGTTGAATAAAAATTTCTTTGATCATGAAATGCATTAAGCATTTATTTATTCATACCTTTAAGTGATTAATAATTCGAAATGGAAATTTATGACTAATTACTTGTTTACGTTTAATTTTACTTTGAGTGTTTTTACATTATGTGATTATCAAAACGTAGAGAGGTCGAAAAATATTAATAACGTTTTTAGGCCAATTTCTATCACACTAGCAGCTTCTATCAACAAAGACCTCTATTCCCTAGCACTATCACTGTCCCCAATATTTGTAGGAACAAGTGGGTTCCCGTCATCATCCACAAACCTAAGTTTACCTTCACAAATTTGTCATTCTATTTTATCGATTTTCTCACCAATAGGAGTATTACTAGAACTAACATTAAAGGTTCCCTTATCAGCCGAGTTTGAGATCTCTCCATTCGTACCCAAATACGTATCATTATCAATCGAGATAAGCACCTCAAAAGGGTTTGACTTACTAACCTCTTTTGTAGACTCTGAATTATTTATCTTTTTTTCATAAGTGTTGGCAGTAGACTTTTTAGAAACAGGTTGATACGCCTATTTAGGTTTAAATCCCATCTTTTGTCCAACCGGAATTCCTTTATGAGTTTGACTAGTCTTCTTCAAATTCTTTGTCGCACCAGCACCAATATTCTTTGGACATTCATCAAGAACATGTCCAAAAACCTTGCAACACGCACACCTAGGGGGTTTCCACACATACTCAACATGAATATTACAAGTATAGTAGCCTTCCCTAGTAATTTTAGGCATAGCATACACAATGTTATCTTTCAACTCCACATCTGCTCTAAGCTCAATCATAGCTCTAGTATAGCTTGACCTACCCCATGATTGCATGCACATAAGAGTCAAGCATTAGAGAAGTACCTAGTTTAGTAGCAATAACACTCAAGCCATCCTCGCTAAAAGCCGTAACAGGAACACCATGGAGTTTGACCCAAACTGGAATAGTACTAACATCTTCTTTCAATAGGTTCCCATCCGGGTGATATTTCCTTATAATAACGGGTTATTATGAATGAACCATGGACCATTCTCATGCATAGCATCCAACCCGTCCATTGAGCTAAATGGAAAGGAGAATAATTTGGTAGACGAGCTGAACATAGAACGAATTAGTCCATATTTACCCCAAGTGTTCCTAACATAGTTAGCAACAATAGGGTATGCCACTCGCTTTCCCAAGAAAAAACCATATGTTGTATTGGAAAATCGTTCACTAATAGTATGAATAGACTCCATTGGGACAACCACATCAATCCCATTACCCCCTGGCATAAACAAAGTATGAAAATTCAATTTCTTCCCACTTGGTTTACCAGTTACATTAGCATATGAAGACTTACCAGGGGCATTGCCAACAGAAGTAGCTACCTGCATAGGTAGTGGTGGGTACGATTCGGTATTAGTCACCACATGGCTTATCTGATCCTTCTCCATAGTGCATGGTTTACCAGTAACATCAGTATATGAACTCAATTGACCATGATTTGGAGTTGCAGTCCAGTACCAAGTTCATTCATACCCCCCTTATTAACAACCTTAGGAGCACTAGTATCCGGACTAGTACCCAATACCTCATTAAGTTCATCACCATCCACGGACTCCATAACAGTATTGATTGGGGAATAATTACTGTCATTCTTCTTCTTCTTCACATCCCCTCCTTCCAAATCCAAGAAACCAGCTTTTATTCTTAAATCATACGAACAATCCAACACGAAGACACAAGAATACGCCTTATCTTCTTTTGCGCATCAACCCTAATACTAGGGTTTACAATTCGATAATAGATCAAAAACAAACCAGCCAATGAGATAGGATAATTAGTGAATAAGGACGAGCATAAACAATGAAAAGAGAATCGATTAAGGAAACCCTAAAGAGGGAAAATCGCACCAGCCTTTGATCTAAAACCCTAAGCTATAGAACAAGTTAAGGATTACAGGGAATCAATAACAAGTTAACTAACACAAGGGAGTGGATCAGAGAAGTGGACGATTGATCATAAGGGTGATCGAATAAGATGTTTAGGGATATTAGAGTAGTTGTTTGGCGTTCCATTAAGAAGTATTATCGAAACATGCTCCGGGGTTTTTTTCATGTGAGTTTTTATTAATTATATACTTTATTAATTTGATTACATATTTTATTTCATAGTTAATGTCCTTTTTTATTTTAAAGGGACGTCGACCTACTCCAACATTGACCCAGATGAGTTTGAGGCTAGATCGGATTGGTGGGTTTCGAGCAGGGGATACTTTGATGGGCATATTCGTGAACCAGCACGAATATCGCGTCTTGTAAACCAACATAATGAAGATGATGTTCCAGCAGACTTTTATCAAGAATTTGTGGAACATAAAAGGGCGTTGAAGGAAATGATGCAAAAGGATGTTGGCTGCGAACAAATGTATAAAAAAAAATAAGTTTATGGAGGTAAATTGTTAACGTTATATTTATGGGGATATATATACTGATGAAATAATTGTTGAGAATTATATATTTAAAAAATTGAATGCATGAAATGTAACTTGGCACGATGCCCCAACCAAAGAAAGAACCGATCATGGTTGAGAAACATTATGGGTTCAGTGACTTCAGTGGTTTGCAAAACTTGCCGGTATGTTTTTTGTGATTTTAATATTCATAGATTTATATGTTTTTGAAAACTAACTAAATAATATAATTTTGTATTTAGGGGTTTCCACAGGGTGGTCTAACAATGTTCATGACTCAGGCAAGCACCTCTTTCTTTGAAGGTGTCCAAGCAACTCCTTCTTATGGTCATCATATGTCGACTCCGAACTGGCAAACCCCTACGCCATCGCATCTGGCTACTCCTAACTGGCAAACCCCTATGCCATCGCATCCGGCTACTCCGAACTAGCAAACTCCTATGCCACAACCAGTAAATGTCATGTGGTCTTCCCAATATGGTTTATCACACCATCGTAATGTTGGTTTAGTCAACCCGGTAATCCTAAAATTAATTTTGATTATGCTTCTATAGTGCTAAGCATGATAAACTAATAAATGTTAATTATTTGTTTTTTTAGAATTTAATGAATCGAGAAAGGAGGGAAGCTCGTCCTAGCATCTATTTGCAGAGTCCATTTACGCGTTTGCCTCCTACTATGGTTTTACCTAAGAAACAAGGTGATAAAAGTAGGAATAAGGGGACGAATGTTAATGTTTCACCATTTAATCTAGGAAAAGCTATTGTTGATGACAATGTAGATGCGGAAGAGGTTATGATTACGGGTGTTTGTCAGACTGATGATTACATTGTACATGAAAACGTGGACCCTAGTAAGGTAATTGTTAGAGTTCTATTTAATTTAATAAATAAATTCAACTATTATGTGTATTAAGATAGTATTTTAACTTGGTTTTTAGGTTACGAGAGAACCTTATACTCAGTGCATGCAATTTATGTTGGACCCCTATCTTGTTTATTTGGATTGTCATATTATGGGTTATAGTGTTCCAGAGCTCTTTTGGCGAGAACTAGTTCCAAATTTGTATATGGGTGGCTATCATGAATTGAGTGACCCTAATACAAAGGGTTGGTTGTCCGTGGACGTAAGTTTATTAATAGAAGTTTAATAAAGGATTATTTTTATTTTTTCCAAATACAACTTTTCATTTTGTTACTATGTTTTGAATCAGCAAATGAATGCCTGGATCGAGCTACTTATTAGATAGAGGCCACAAGGTGCTAGGTGGACTGTGGCAAAATCAAGGACAACATCGTTACATCCGTGTTCGAACCAATTTATATTACAGACGAATCCACATCTAATTGGAACGTTGGATGGTTCCACGCGTCCGTACCCTTTATGGAAAGAAGTTGTATGGGTACTTATTTGTATTTCAAAATTTTAATACCTATTATATATTAAAATTATTTTATAAGTTATTGAATTTTACTTAATTTATTGTATCTATCTTTGTAGGTGTATATGCCCATAAATGCAGGAGGAGATCACTGGGTGACGGGTGCAGTAAACTTACTAAACTCCAGATTTTATGTATTTGATTCTTTGCATAGTGAGGTTCGAAGGTCAACCTTAAATGAACATATTAGAAATTGGACAAACGTGGTTAATGTCATTTTGCATAGCCATGTTTGTTTTCAAGGAACTCGACGCCAATCATACAATTTTCAGGTCATATACAATGATGGTTTGGGTTGCCCGGTCCCTCAATAAGCAAACTTCAAAGACTGTGGAGTGATTACTTGTTGGTTAATATCTAAGTTATGTGATGGTGAGCCTATAAGATATTAATATACTTTTTTACTTTAACAACTTATTGCAAGGAACATATTAGTTTGATATACCAAACAATAAGTAGACATTGAAGTAAATAAACATTACAAGTGATGATAATTGTTCTAACACAACTCGATAAAAAAACATAAACGGACAAATGAAAAGTTAAACATTTATAAGACTAAAATTCCATGTCCTTGTCGAAAACCTTAACAATGTTTTTCAATGTAATGTTAAGATAATGGTTTGATGGTTTTGGGGTAAAGACAGAAACATTACGAAGTATCAAAATAGATCCAACTTTGATAGAATTTATGTAACCATCCTCCTTTTCAAATACTTTGTAATGAATTGTACCACCCATTATACCGGTTGGATCTTTCAGTGTAACTGTCATGTCTCCCAACGCATTCGGCATACAAGTCATGACTACGCCAACGACCCTTTCAAGTTTCCCATTTTTACAATATTTTATCATATCGCCAAGACAACTAGATGCCATGAGCCCTTCACCATGCAGATAAGCAACCGCGCTTAGCCATGGGCCAAGCGTAAAATGATCATCTTCAAACACATGTTCATTTATTTTTCTAACATACTCTTGGGTTGGCATTACGTTGTCATGACCACTGGTCACGCGCGAACCAACCCTTCTTTTTATGTATCAATAAGTAAATATAAATATAAATACACAAAAAGGATCAGAATCCGCGAGACCAAGAAAACCGGAAGCAGTATAGAGTGTTCCCGGGTCGTTATGTCCCAACGAGGCTGAAATGGAAAATCGCAAGACGATTTTTGATTTGTGTTTGGATGTCACAAGGAATGATTTGGCACTAAAATTTATAACAATAAGCAAAAAACACATAAAAATAGCAAAGAGAATAAGCTAGAACAAGAATCAAA
>BQNB010075318.1:0-31509 GCA_026074375.1 Tanacetum coccineum
CATCTGCAAAGAAGAAGACCGTTTGTTTTTGTTCTAATTAAGTACTTCTTTCATTTTTGTTTCTTTATCTTTTTACTAGTGTTTTTTACGTTTACGTCTGTTCTTTTACGTTTTGGTCAGTTATTTTACGTTTTCGTTAGTTATTTTACGTTTTCGTCAGTTTTATACGTTTTCGTTAGTTTTCTACGTTTTCGTCTGTTTTTTTACGTTTTGGTCAGTTATTTTACGTTTTTGTCAGTTTTATTTTACGTTTTTTTTACTTTTTTTACGTTTACGTCAGTTTTTTACGTTTTGGTCAGTTTTTTTATGTTGTCGTCTGTTTTTGTACGTTTTCGTCTGTTTTTTTACATTTTCGTCAGTTATTTTACGGTTTCGTCTGTTTGTTATGTTCTCGTAATTTTTTTACATTTTCGTCAGTTTTTTATGTTTTCGTCAGTTTTTTACGTTTTCGTCAGTTTTTTACGTTTTTGTCAGTTTTTTTACGTTTTCTTTAGTTCTTTTATGTTTACGTCAGTTTTTCTACGTTTGCATCAGTTTTTTACGTTTTCGTCTAATTTTCTACGTTTTCGTCTGTTTTTTTACGTTTTCGTCAGTTTTTTACGTTTGCGTCAGTTATTTTACATTTCCGTCAATTTTTTACAGTTTGGTCAGTTTTTTTACGTTGTCGTCTGTTTTTTTACGTTTTCGTCAGTTATTTTACGTTTTCGTCAGTTTTTTTACGTTTTCGCCATTTTTTTTACGTTTTCGTTAGTTTTTATAGGTTTTGTCAGTTTTTTACATTTTCGTTATTTTTTTTACGTTTTCGTCAGTTATGTTACGTTTTTGACCTTTTTTTATTTTTTCGTCTGTTTTTTACGGTGTCGTACTTTTACGGACGAAAACTTGAAAAAACGGAGGAAAACGTAAAAACGTGCGAAAACGTAAAAAATGGAGAAAAACATAAAAAAATGGAGGAAAACGTAAAAAGACAGACGCAAACGTAAAAAGACGGACGCAAACGTAAAAAGAAGGACGAAAACGTAGAAAAAACATACGATAACATAAAAAACGGTCGAAGACGTAAAAACATGCAAAAACGTTTAAAACAGACGAAAAAATAAAATAACGGACGAAAACGTAAAAAACCAGACGAAAACATAAAATAATTGACAAAGACGTAAAAATACAGACGAAAACGTAAAAAGACAGACGAGACGTAAAAAAACGGACGAAATATTAAAAAACAGACAAAAACATAAAAAACCTGACGAAAACGTAAAAAACAGACGATAATGTAAAAAAACTGACGATAACGTCAAAAAACTAGCGAAAACGTAAAAAATGGGCGAAAACGTAAAAAAACGGACAAAAACGTAAAAAAACTGACGAAAACGTAAAAAACTGACGAAAACTTAAAAAACTGACGAAAACATAAAATAACTGATGAAAACGTAAAAAACAGACGAAAACATAAAAAAATGCCGAAAATGTAAAAAAACTGACGAAAATGAAAAATACTGACGAAAACGTAAAATAACTGACGAAAACGTAAAAAAAACGTAGAAATCGTAGAAAATAGATTAAAATGGATGAAAACGTAAAAAAACGTATAAAAAGAATAAAGACGGTTGAAAACGTATAAACCCAGAAAAAGTATGAATTATTTAATTATTGTAGAAAGAAGTGAGAAGAAGAGAGAAGAAGAGGTAAGAAGTGAAATATTTTGTCTGAATTTTTAAAGAGGTTAGAAGTGATTTTTACCACTTATCTCTGCAAAAAAACAAACAAAAAACCTCTGAGAGACTACAGACATAAGTGGTAAAAAGAGGTTAGAAGATGTTATTTGGAAAGAAAAAAAAATAAAGCCTAAGGTTTCGTTTGTTTTTTCAGATGATTTACCTCTTCATCTTTAAACCATGTCTGCAAAAGAAGAGGTGCATCTAAGCTCTTTATTTACAAAAAATAAGACCATTTGTTTTTTTAGAAGAAGAGGGTTGGTGTTAGAAGAAGAGAGAAGAAGACGGTTTGTATTAGAAGAAAAGAGAAGAAGAGGTTAGAAGTGAAAATTTTTGTCTTAATTTTTGAAGAGGTTAGAAGAGCTTTTTACCACTTTTCTTTGAAAAAAACAAACAAAAAAGCTCTTCCCGCTTCAGACAAAAGAGGTGAGAAGATGTTAGAAGAGGTGAAATTGAAAAAACAAACAAAGCAGTATGGTTAAATGATCAGATTACGAAGAATTTTTCTCGGGCAGCATCGCTTTCTTCAGCCCGGCCTTTTGGTCTAAAGAATATAGATGGGACTGAGAGCATAGATACGATTGTTAATACTTCGTTTATGCATTCCAACTGTTCACCCATTAATAGCATTTTGGTTAAAGGTGGGTCCAATGGGAATTCCACCATTTTCCATCCAAGAGGCGTTAGACTTCCGACATTGTTTAACGCACCCAAAACCCACAACTAATACATCGAGTTAAGGATGTTATCTTGAGGTGGCGGGTCCATGAAATCAAAATCTAACAAATTTTCATCTTTTAAAGATTTAATAAGCAAGACTACGTTACCGAGATTGGTCCGCCGGTACAGTTTGCGGAAGCATCTCGTTTTGGTACGCAGTTTCCGTAAAAAGACGGTAGCAAGTGTTGGATTATGACCATATATGAATTAATATATGTCCGAAAATATTTTTGAACCTAAGGGGACGCACACGTTTATATGTAGAACGACGAGAAAATATATTAAGGTAATATATTAAGTGAATAACAAACGATCGTTAAAAGTTAACGAGTATTAAATAATTAGTTAAGCGTTTAATGGTTGAACGTGAGGGACTAATTATTAATAAACCAAAGATAAAAAAAAAATATTTGGTTGCCTTTCTTTTTTCCCTAGCCGGTTGTAACTAGAATCATAATGGGATTAGGAGACTTACTTGCTCACCAAGTAACAAAGACTATAAATATATGGTTATACTTTCATTATTTGTAACTTGAAAAAACAAATAACCTAATATTGACTAGTGCTTTACTTCCTTTGTCAACCGGCGACAAAAGTTTTTTTGTTTTGGGTCTTTGGTTTCATCTTCACAATCGAACAAAACCGGACACCTTTGGATTTTGTTTAAGTTCGATCATCACCTCTTGGTGATTCCTTGTTCGTAAGTTGATAGATTCAAGAGACGAAGAAGATCGTTTGTTATACACTACTAGTACTAGCATACCTCGTCGTTTGCTAAGAACGTATAGTGTGTGGAAGCTTAGAGGAATCATACTTTGATTCTTGGTGGTTTCGCGTGGTATTATACACACGCGTATATAGAAGACGGTGTTTACGGTTACCTTTAAACGGTGTATCGTTTCGTGCTAAAAGGTACATGTTTTCTATCTTGTTAATTATTGTGTTCTACACGTGATCATTTATTCCGCTGCGTACTCGTGATAATTGGATAATATAGATTATAAAAACCCAACAGTGGCATCACGAGCCATCGTGTAGAATCTTTAATTACAAGAAATTATGGTTGGACATAAATTAGAGTTCATATTAATTTTTAATTCCCCTTGGGCGTTTTTTTGTTAAAAGATTTGATCTTGAAGGTTAATAAATTAATTAGAGTGATTTAGGTTGTATGCAATTTTATATAAAAAACCTTTTAATATATAATTGTTAATTGTTAAGTTTTGTTAATTGTTAATAAGGATCATGATAAAATCTGCAAATTTATTCATTGATGATATTAGATATTATAATTTGTTATTGTTAAAAAGATTGTTTAAATATGATTTAAAAAAACATAATTTTAAATATTTCTTATACTGGTAAGGATCCTTGATATGTATTCGGAGATCCTTATTAGTGAATCAATGGGGTCTAAAATAGTTGAAAAGTTTTTGTGCTATGTGGTATTTATTTATATAGGCTTATGCAATCGATTGTTTGTGTATGTGGCGGAGGTTTATCGGAGACGGAGCCTTATATGAATAAATGCACTGTTTTTTTCTTGATAATTAGGATCATATTTAATGTTTGCTTGGCCTTTAATAGTTAAGTGTGTTTAAATAAATGTTATTTATTTAGATGATGTTTTTTTGTTTTATTTAAGTTTCTTGAATGTGAGAAAACTAAATAGTTTTTTGAAAACAAAAATAAACATGACTAAGATTATCGAAATAAGAATTTATTATGAACTCTCTATTGCAAAAAGTCAAAAGTGGATTCGGCTTACATCTGATATAAAATCTTCCATGACTAGACTAGCAATATATAGTTTGTAATGTATTCTTTAAATTAAAGTTTTAATTTTATCAATGACGTAATTTGCAAAAGTACTATATAGTTGCAAGGACAAGGTTTGGGGAGACTCATCAAGACTTCGGTCTTGTAGATATTACCTATAATACTGACTACAGTTGTGTTTCCTTAACCCCCCCTTGCATCCATGTAGGAAGTCGCGAATGGTCTAGGGTTTGAATGATTTTTAATCATTCTTTAATCTTTTCCCGCGATAAAAGACAAATCTTTAAATTTAAAGATACGTTGAATCGTTCAGTTTTAAGGTCTCACTTTTTATGTTTGAGATACGAATGATAATAGGTGATACCGTAATATAAACTAAATTGGTAATAGTTTTTATTTAAACAATGATACGAAGATGTTGCTGCTTTTCGTACATATTTGACTAGTCAAATACCCTTTTCCAAAAGTTATGCCATCAATTTGTAAAAACACGTGTTGATTGCTTTTACTATGCGTGAGTCGTGTGTAGATTTGCATCACAAGGTAATTATTTTTTTTTTTTTTTTACGGGGGGCTTTTCGTAAGACGGTGTAGTGTTTACATAATTACTGTTTTGAAATTGGACGACTTAGCGTTGTTGTGGTTAGACCTGTTAACACGCGGCATAGATGGGATGAACATGCTTACTAGACATTATTGTAATAAAGTAAGTCCCATTGGTTTAGGGAATTGCAAAAGTTCGTGAATTATCAATCGTTGATTACCTTTTTGATACACCATCACTAGCAGATCAATGATGTGGTGGGGTTGTCAAGTTGGGTCTAACCTTAGGAAATAATCTGTTTCATTTAATTATAAACATGGGAAATTAATTTTCTTCAAGGTGTATTATCGAAAATATAATTTCTATGAACTTCTTTATGTTTTTTAGATGGCACTAATGTTCAAACAAAAACCATTTCAGCTTTCAGTGTCGATGTTTGTAAAAAGAAAATACTTTCTGGTAATAAACTTCAATGATGCGTTTTTGCTCGACTTAAGGTTAGTCTTGAGTGTCGAGAAGAAAATGCTTGTCATTGAACCACTTTACACTCCTGCTTGAGGCTGGTTGCTGAACCTTACATTGTGGCTAGTCGGACAGCTCTATATGATGTCATATGAGAATGCTTATCTATGCTTGGAGTAAGCTCCTGAACTGCCTAAGACAATTAGAATTGCATTATCGTATGACATGGTTTAGGAGCTTGATCTACTGTTTGAGAAACAAGCTGGAGTGGAGTAGTTGACTTAACAATCTTTCAAGCTTGCAAACAAGAGGAGGGGTAAATCAGTTGATGAACTATGTCCTTACGCATGAAAGGATATGTGGAGCAATTGGAAGTCTTGGTTATATGCTCACAGGATATCTCGTTGGTTAATCCTTAATGGCTTACTAAGATTTTGTAGGATTTGTAGAAATTACATTAAGCATATAACATGGGGAAAGACAAGTGGTGAAATCAGCTATGCTTATTTGAGTATGTGACGGTTTACTAAGAAGGTTGAAACACACAAGTAATGATGATTAAAAGTGGTAATATCCAGAGGCCAATAAAAAATCATTAATGCAAAAGGCCAGAATAGGTTAATGGGCATGGGAAAGGATATAAGAGGTTTATATCCAAGCCAACAACCTAAGCCTACTGATAAGGAGCGCCAACTAAAAAAGGATGTGCCTGCCACCACTGTAAGGAGGTAGGACATTAGAAAAGGAACTGTCATGTGTATCTTGCTGAGTTGCAGAAGAAAAGGAAGCAAGTTGGCTCTGCCAGTTCTTCGGGGATTTAGGATTAAAAGGAAGCTGAAACAAGGAGCTCTTTAATTGTACTGTGGGCAATGGTGTTCGTGCTCAGTAGAAGACAATTGGAATTTTGACTTAGTTTTTACATAATGGCTTGTGATTTGTTTAAACAATTTTCTATTATGCACCTACTATAACTAGAGGTGTTGTTTCAGTTTCTCGTTTGGTTGACAATGGATCTTGTTCAATGTTTTAGGATTGTGGAATTACAGTTTCAAAGAATGGAGTTTCTTTTATTTTAATGCTGTTCCTCGTAATGGTATTTATGAAATTGATGTCATGATTTGTACAAATGTTAATTCTATTGATAATGATAGCACTAAAGAGTCAAGTAAATTGGACTTCACCTTATTATGGCATGGCGTCTTGCTCTTCAACAAGAAACGTATTTAACGCTGCACAAGAAGGGCTGTTCAAAGTCACGATGAAGAATCTTTTGATAATGCGGAATCTTGTTTATTCTGCAAGTGACAAAGAAACTTTCTTATAAGTTAACGAAAGGGCTAAAGTCTTCTTGGAATAATACATATGACGTTTGTGGTCCACTTAGACAGGTGTCAAGGACATAGGTGCTAGCTATTATTACATTCACAAGATTGATTATAGTCGTTATGGTTATGTTTATCTTCTTAAACATAAACATGAGGTCTTTGAAACTTCAAAGTGTTTAAAAATGAAGTTGAAAATCAACTCGAGAAGACCATTAAGGCAATACGATTAGATCGGGGTGGCGCATACATTAGCTAAGAGTTTAAAGATTATCTTAAAGCTAACGGAATTGTTCAACAGCTTACTCCTCATTAACACCACAACATAATGGAGTGTTGAGAGGAGAACATGTACTTTGTTAGATATGGATGCGTCTTGTTGAATCTTAACAACTCTACCTTTTCCCCCCATTTCTGGGATTATGCTCTAGAGTCTGCAACACGCATTCTCAATATGGTTCCAACTAAGAAGGTAGACAAAATACCCTATGAATTGGTATGGAAAAAAAGTTCCAAACTGTCTTATTAAGGTTGGGGATGTGAGACTCTTGAGAAGAGAGATCATCGCCTGTCAAACTCGATCAATACTCTGTTAAGGTATTCATAGGCTACCCAAGGAAATGATGGTTATATTTTACTTTCCCACTGAGAACAAAATTATTGTTGCAAGTTATGATGGGAATTCTTTGAGAAACGTTCATAAGTCAAGAAATCAGTGGGGCGGGCGGTAGATCTGAAGAAATTCAGAAGAAGAAGTACAACACCTTCTGAAATTACTAGGCAACATTCCTCAAGAGGTGGAGGGTTTGACCACCACAACAGGATGTGATTTGATTCGTAGGTCGAAAGGACACATCGAGCCTCCAACGCTTATGTTAAATGTAGAGGTCGGAGGAGCATAGTCTCGGGATTGCTTAATAAACCCACTAGCTATAACGCCGCCCATGTTAGATTCAGAATCTTAATAGTGGATTGATGCTATGAATGGGGAAATACAATCATGATGGACATATGGTAGGGGTCTTGGTCGATCATGCTACCTGGTTGTAAGGGACCGTTGGGTGCAGGTGACTTTTTAAGAAAAGATTGACATGGATGGTATTGTACAGTTATAAAGCTCGTCTTGTAGCAAGGGTTACACTCAACTCTACTGGGTTGATTATGAGAAACGTTCTCCTGTCGCTGACATTTAGAGCTATAGGAATTCTTCATATCTATACCAGCATACTATGATTATGAGATATGGCAAATGGATGTTATAACTCTTCTTAAAATGGTTACCTTGATGAAGACATCTATATGTGCAACCTGAAGGTTTTGTGATCCTAAATTCATCCCAGAAAGTATGCTTGCTTCTAAGATCCATTTATGAGACTTAGCAAGCATCAAGAAGTGGAATAAAGATTTGCTGAGGAATAAACAGTTTAGAATTTATCAAATCTTGTTGAGCCTTGTTGTATATCAAAAGGCTAGTGGGAGTAATGTTACATTCCTCATCTTGTATGTTGATGACATAATCATCATGGGAAATCACATTCCAAGTTTACAAAGTGTAAATAATTATCTTGGAAAGTGTTTCGCCATGAAGGATTTGGGGGAAGCAGCATTTATTCTTGGAATCAAAATCTATTAGAGATAGAACGAAGCGATTAAATTAGAACTTAGTCAAAATGCTTACATGGATAAGCTCTTGAAGAGATACAAAATAGGATAATTCAAACGTGGGCATATCCCTATGCAAGAAAGACTTGATTGAATAAATCCACAAGTGTGTCAAAGCTAAAGAGGTAAATAGCATGTAAGAATGTACCTTTTATGCTGGGCGGTAGGCTCCAACATGTAAGCGGTTTGATGCCACTAGGACCTCATGTTGCGTTCGCGGCAAAATTTGACAAGCCGATTTCAAACAGAATTTTTTTTTTCCCCCAGGGTGAACCTCACTGGATGTGTGATACAAACTTTCTTAAGGTATTTATGTAATACTAAAGATATGTTCTTGGTTTATGGTGGAAATCCTAGCACAGAACTTAGAGTTGAATGCTTATTAGCGATGCTAGAGTTCGAGATGTTAGTGATGAACATAAGTCTCAGACAGGATATGTTTTCGTTTTGAATGGAGGCGCAGTGGATATGGAAGAGCCAAGCAAAGTACCACTGCAATGCTGGCTACAGAATATAAATACTTGTGCGTCAGAACTGCCTTGGAAGCTGTTTGGATTGGGAAATTTATTCAGGGTTGGTATATTACCAACGATAAATGAACCTTTGAATATGTACTGCGACCATTAGCTGAGATCATTATGCTAAGTGAAAGGGAGTTTAGAAGGCGCAGACACTATCAAGACGATATCTAATGTATGTTCGCGACGTGTGTTGATTGGGGCGAAATAATAGATACTGAAAGTTCCACACAGATAACAATCTAGTGATCTTTTACAAGGCTTTATCAAATAAGAAGTTAATCAAATGCCAGGGGCATGGGGCTTCGTTGTAGTAGGTTTCATGTAGATCTGTGTTTTAGTATTTGGATTAGGGATGTATAGACATTTTATTTTATGATGATGATACATTGGTATTTTGTTTTTTATATATATAAATTGTGTCTTTATTTGCTATTAAAATCCATGATAATAAATGTTTATTCAAAAATTAATCGTTGTCGATTAAAATATGGGATATTGTTGAGCTAAGAAATTATGAGTGATTGGTGATATTATAGATCTGTGATTATTACAATATTAAGGATGAGTCCACCAAACTCACATGATATTCATAAGATGAATATTAGATTTCTCCGCCACAAGAATATAACTTTATGGATCGACGTCATCAAGTGAATCTTGTACGTGATTTTATTTATATAAATCATTAGACTTGAGATGTAAGTAGGTTTAGCATATGTAGATATTCCTTCTTGATATAGTTTAAGTTGTCATGAATAAGGTAACTAATAAGGACTATGTCAGAATGGTTTATGCCACATGATGACTGGACACTTGTAGTCAATATAGAATTTGTTCCTTCAAATTGTTGAAGAAGATACCACTGGGCCCCTCATAGAAATAATCAGATGTGTGTATGGCCGTACCTGAAAACTCAAGAAGATATGTCTCATTGATTTTCAGTAATCTTGATTACTTCATATATGAGAAACAGAATCGTTAAATATGGAATGACATTGATCCATATCCAATTTAACAACGGTATCGGAAACAAAGGGATTGTAAATTCATAAATCATTTGTTCATGCCCTGTGAAACCACACTCGGATGTTTTTGGGAGCATTGGCGTGTTGCTAGACGCTTACCAATGTTATTATATTATTCATACATGTCCAAGTGGGAGCTGTTGGATTATGACCATATATGAATTAATATATGTCCGGAAATATTTTCGAGCCTAAGGGGACGCACACGTTTATATGTTAAATGACGAGTAAATATATTAATGTAATATATTAAATGTATAACAAACGATCGTTAAAAGTTAACGAGTATTAAATAATTAGTTAAACGTTTAATGGTTAAACGTGAGGGGCTAATTATTAATAAACCGAAGTTTAAAGGGTTCGGTTCACCCTTTTTTAATCCCTAGTCGGCAAGAGAAGTAATCCCACAAGGATTAGAAGATCAAATCTATAAATACAAGTTTAAGTGTTTCATTATTTTAATAACTTAAAAACTAAACCTTAAATTCGACTATTCTTCTTCTTTGTTGACCGGTTTCAAAGATTTTGGAATCTTTGGTTTGTCTTCATTCGATCAACAATAACAAACAAACACTTTTGAGTTTTTCGTTTTGTATTCGATCGTCACCTTTTGGTGATTATTGTTCGTAAGTTGATAGATTCAAGAGACGAATAAGAACGTTTGTTATACACTACTAGTACTAGCATACCTCGTCGTTTGCTAAGAACGTATAGTGTGTGGAAGCTTAGAGGATTCATATCTTTGATTCTTCGTGGTTTCACGCGTTGTATTATACACACGCGTATATAGAAGACGGTGTTTACGGTTACCTTTAAACGGTGTATCGTTTCGTGCTAAAAGGTACATGTTTTCTATCTTGTTAATTATTGTGTTCTACACGTGATCATTTATTCCGCTGCATACTCGTGATAATTAATATGGTTAATTAGATTATAAAACCCAACAGCAAGTACCAGGCCCTGTTCGACCTGCAGCCCGACTGACTGGGAACACCTGAAGAGCATCCATACCCATTCTAGGGTTATACACCTTTACTGTACCCCGTATCAATCACATAGATGTTTTTGCTATGTTTGTAGTCACAATGCATTCACGGGCACCATATCCTCACATTTTTGGAAGATTTTGGCTTGTAAGTCGGCTGGAAGTTGGGAGTAAATCGGGAGGATTAATTAGTTGGAAACTGTTTGTCTTGTGGAAGTAACGAGCTATTCCATGCGTTCGGATAAAGCATAGCAGGTGGCTTCAATTTCATCTTGACCAGTCATAAAAATAAGTACGTCAACAGGTGCACTTGTGATGTGGATAGTCATTGCTTGTTTTCAGCTGCTTCAACATAATCTTCACATGGGGTTTTACTGTACAGGATTTGTACCGGGAACGTTCTTCCAGGAATATTAAAGATGGGGACACTGCATAAATACAACTTAAGTTTAGATATTACACATTTATACCACAAATGATAAATGATACGAAATTCGCAGTGACGGGAAATTAGAGGTGGCCTTTTGGACTACTTTACTTACGAACGAGGTGAAAAGAAGTTTTAAAATTAAGGAAATGGGTCGAAAGGGTAAAACTAGAGGTGGAAAATTTTGTCCATAGTGTAATTCATGGGCACTTTTTGACACTTTTTTTAAAGTGATGGGGCATTTTATAGGGTTTTTGCACTGGATAGTCACTATACTTTTTTAAAATGTTCAATCTAGTCATTGTATTAAGATTTTGGGTATTAGAGTCATCATACTCTTAAAAGGTTCAAATAAGTCACCCTCTCTCAAATTTACTAGTCACACCGGGATAATCTGTCAAATTCGTCTTATGTGGCATCTTATGTTTTTTTTCTTTCTCGAGAGACTTTGAGAATCAAGAGACTTATTTTTTCTATCAATAATTACTTATTTTTACAAAAAATATATAAGAGAATCAACAAGAGACTTTGAGATTAAATTGTCACTGATTTCACTTTTTACCACCATCCTTTAAACTTTGAACCATACGTAGTTTTTTCATGAAACACCATCGTCTACGATCGTCGTGCCGCCATCACATTCCCTCCCCCACCGCCGGTTTACACTATTATTTCTCTGCCACCGTATCTAAAGTTAAGTTTTTTTAAGGTGGCTAGTTGTGTTAGGTGGTGGTGGTTGTACGATGGTTATCATCAAAAACATATAAAGAAGTGAAAAAGATTAATCAAGATTCATGTTACTGTCGGTAACCTAAGAAAGTATACTCCATAAAGGATACTTAACATGTTTGAGGCCGATTTTATTGCTAAAAATTTTACCACACTTGATTGAATTGAAGTTTAAATTGCAAAATAGAATTGTATAAAAAGATATTGTTATTAAAATAGTAATAAATTGATACTTGTATATGTAAAAAGTTGGTGATTCACGAAAAGGGTACTGTACAATGTTTTTAAACCCGGTTCTACCCGGCCGGTTGAATCGATTTCGGCCCAAAAAGGGGTCAAAATAAATCGGGTTTTATATTTTCGAAACCCGGTTTACCCACAGGGTTTGAAGTGACCCGGGTCAACCCGGTTCTCGAGACCCGACCGGGTTTTGATTTTTTTTTCGTGTTTTTTACGAATAAAACAAGTTAATTATATATGTTTGCGACATAATTTTATTTTTACATATTATATTTGTTTTGTAAATGTTTTTTAGCATCAATATATGAAATATTTATGATTTATATATATACTTTTTTTTTATCATTGCAAATATATCTTTTTTTTGTGAAAGACCGAGTTGACTCGGTGATCGAACTGGTTGAACCGATAACCCGGTGACTCGACCGAATTAATTAGAAACCCTGTTTTCATAATATTGGTACTATATTACTCGTGTGAAGCTAAAAGAATAAAAATAAATAAATAGTGAAAAAGAGAAAATGGAATAATATATGAACAGAAAAAAATATGAAATTATGTATGCATGATGTGGCATCATACTTACTAGTGGAATAATTTTGTTGACATGGAAATTGACGTAGCTAGCTGACATGGACACAAGTGAGTCACTTGTGTAGATTTATAGATGTTCATTGACTAATGTAAATTTAAATACAAGTATAGTGACTTGAATACATGAAAAATATGTAAGGTGACTAAATTAAGGAAAATGATATTTCTTTCTACTTGATATACCTACAAATCCTCCTACTCATAGGATCTTGACAAGTGTCAAAACCGACGATTTGGATGCGGAGAGATAATGAGTGGAGAAATAACATTAAATATTATTGTGTATGTAGGAGGATTTGTAGGAATATATTGTAGGAGGAAACAGCAACACTCCTAAATTAAACATTTAAGCAAAGTAGAGTGACTTTTGAGTGTAAAAACTTCATTTTTTGCCCATCAATTATTATTGATGGCTCTTATGGACACTTACAAAAACTAAATGGACTCTTATGAGCACTTGTAAAAACTATATGGGCTACTAGGCGCATCTTCTTTATTTCTTGCCTGTCATTTTTTTCAGCTTTCAAACACGTATTATTATTTTTGCTTTATACGTTTTTGTACGTTTTCATCCGTTTTTGTCTGTTTCATACGTTTTCATGACTATTTATATCTCTCCTTACGTTTTTGCACGTTTTCGTCCGTTTTCTTACGTTTTCGTCGGTTTTCGTACTTTTTTTCATCCGATTTCGTCTGCTTTTTACGTTATCGTCTACTTTTTTACGATTTCTTCTACTTTTTACGTTTTAGTACATTTTTAACGTTTTTGCCCTTTTTATTACGTCTTCATCCGGTTTTTTTTACAGTTTTGGTCCCTTTTTTACGTCTTCGTCTGTTTTCCTCCGTCTTTTTACGTTTTTGTTCGTTTTTCTAAGTTTTCGTCCGTTTGTTTACGTTTTCATCTGTTATTTATGTTTTTGTCCGTTTAATTACGTTTTCGCCAGTTTTTTACATGTTCGTCCGTCTTTTTCCGTTTCGTCTGTTTTTTTACGTTTTCGTCCGTTTTTTACGTTTTCGTCTGTTTTTTTACGATTTCGTCCGTTTGATTATGTTTTCGTCTGTTATTTCACGTTTTCGTCCGTTTATTTACGTTATCGTACGTTTATTACGTTTTCGTCCTTTTTACGTTTTCGTCCTCTTTTTACATTTTCGTCCAATTTTGTATGTTTTCGTCTGTTTGCGCACGTTTTCAACATTTTTTACGTTTTTGCCCTCTTTCTTACGAACAAATACTTAAAAAATGGATGACAACTTTTTCACATGTTTCTTACGTTTACGTCCATTTACTTACGTTTTCGTCTACTTTTTTACATTTTCGTACTTTTATGGACTAAAACTTAAGAAAACGGACAAAAACGTAAAAAACATGCGAAACGTAAAAAACATGCGAAAACGTAGAAAAACGGACAAAAACTTTAAAAGACGGACCAAAATATACAAAAACGTAAAAAGTACGAAAACATTAAAAAACGGACGAAAACAGATGAAATCGTAAGAAATACGAAAACGTATGAAAACGTAAAAAAACGTACGAAAACGTACGAGAACTGACGCATACGTACGAAAACGGACAAAATCATACGAAAACGGACAAAATCGTACGATAGCGGACGAAAACGTAAAAAACATAAAAAACGGACGAAACGTAAAAATACGAACGAAAACGTAAAAAACGTATGAAAACCAGACGAAAACGTAAAAAAAACCGGTGAAAACGTAAAAAACGGTCAAAAACGTAAAAAAAGTACAAAATCGTAAAAACAGACGAAATCGTAAAAATGAAAGAAAATGTCTATAAACGTATAAAAACGTTAAAAAACTTATAAAAACAGACAAAAACGTATAAAACGTATAAAAATGTACTAAAACGTATAAAACGGAGGAAAACGTATGAAAACTTATAAAAACGTATGAAAACATACAAGTGAAAAATAATAATACGTACTTGAAAGCTGGAAAAATGACAGGCAAAAAACAACCATTAAATAAATATGATTCGCCCAATAGCCCTTTATCCCATCAGTACACGTTTTGGCCCGTGCCTGTGTTGGCTCGTACCCGTTTTGCCCGGTGCCCGTGCGCGCCAGCCCGCCCGTTTTGCCGCCTTCTTAAAATGTATCCCAAAGTGTACTTTTAATATGCATAGAAGCACCTAAATCACTTTAGTAAAAAGTAAGATTAAAATACATAAACACTGTAATTATATTCGACACACTTCTTATTTATCGAAAAATTACAAAATATAAAAAAAAGTGTTTCAGGCCAAGCGACCATATTTGATCCTTTAACCAACCCGCTGAAACGCCCCTTTCCCGACTCATAAATTTGGACCAAAGATTAAACTTTTTATTCAAATGCTTGACCTTGTGTCACTCTTTTATATAATAACCAAAACAAATTACTATTCACTTTTTGAAAATGTTACTAAATGAAACTAGACTCAATTATCTTCGAAACGGCGGGTGGCACGCCTTCTAACTTCTTACGGTTTGGTTTTTATGACTAAAACAAGAATAACCAGAAACAGCAGACTTGGATACGCCGTATCCATGAAAATGGATACGCCGTATCCATCAAAAACCTTCAATACGCCATATCCAACACTTGGATACGCCGTATTGAACCACCAGACCCAGAACCTGCAGAAACATGTGCATAAACACCCTTTTTGACCCAAAACTCAACTTCCTTAACCCGAAACGAACTGAAACTTTCCAGAAACCATTAATACACATAAAACATCATTTTTATAAACAATCATGGTCTACATGACCCATAACTACGTACTTCACGGGGTTTACCAAACACCCGTTTTGACCCTTTTACATACAACATTTTACCCATTTGTAGGGCTGTAAACGAATCGGACGAACACGGACGGAGCCTTGTTCATGTTCGTTCATTTAATTTTAGCCGGACAAATAAACGAACACGATCGCTTAAACGAACAAATTTTCTTGTTCATGTTCGTTTATTAAGAAATAAGGGTGTTCATGTTTGTTCATTTAAACACTAAACGGACTTAAACGAACGAGCATAAATGATCGGGCATAAATAAACATAAAATTCACAAGAATATACATTATATTGTGTTTTATATTTGTTGTTTTGTTTAAGTAAAACAGTTTTAAAATTATATAATAAAAAACATAGGATAAACGATCATAAACATATATACGATCATAAACGAACGAATAATCGGACGTTCACGAAGATAAATGAACGAACAAGACTTTTGTTCATGTTCGTTCATTTAACTAAACGAACATAAAATGTTGTTCATGTTCGTTCATTTAATAAATAAATGAACATAAACAAACTTTTTACCGAACGGTTCACGAAATGTTCACTGAACGTTGAGTTCGTTTACAGCCCTACCCATTTGCATATAAGTTCATACAAGACTACAACAAAAGGCTTGACACTTAACAATAACATTCACAAACCATTTTACGTCACCTGGGGTTCAACATCGATTCGAGCTCGGTATCTATACTAAGCTCTTAAGTGCATTCTAATACTTCTATTCCTTGCTTTCGAATCTTAGCCTTTTACCAATTGCTTTATCTTCTTTGAAAGAACCTACAAAAACATTAAGCAACTAAAACGTAAGCGAAACGCTTAGTAAGTAACTAGATCAAAACATGATTATTACTTCATTCATCATATTAGAAATATGAACACTTATACCATTCTAACACAAAGCACCATCAATCTTCATAACCAAAAATCATAGCAATATCCATAATTAAAACACATAATCATATTAACCTTAACACAAAATAATCACAAACATACCTTAATCATGACATAATCACGAACTAACACTTGTGCAATCTCATAGGCAAGTCTCTTATAAAACCTTACTTACTAACCCAAAGCATTAATCCTACAACCTCATTCATAAACACATAATATGAGGACATCCATATTAATCAAATATTAATCATAGTTACTTACCTTGACTTCCATGCTACTACCAAGAACACCATCTCCATCTTCCTTACATGCTTCCTAACCATAATCATCACCAAACAATATTGCATACAACAATACTATAACAATTAACGTATTATTCATCATTCTTAATCATCGTATAATCATACATTGATCATATGATGAAAAGCCCCAAATTTACTAACTTTATTCAATACCACTTAACACATGATTACTATAACACCACATCTTTACTTTAAAACCATCTTTACCCAAAACCCCCAATTTGGTATATGAACCCTAACTTCTCAATTCATAATTAAACTTAGGATATGAGGTTACTTACTTGTGGGATTATTGTTATGCACTTAACTCTTGAATAGGAACCTTAATCTTTCACTAATTGATCATCTAGCTTTCTTGTTCTCCCTTTCTTTTCTTCTTTCTTTTGTTCCACCAGAACACACACAAGGACACTAGAAGTGTCTGGACCTTTTGGTGGTGAGGGAATTATATAAGTTAAATAATAGTTTGCCACTTTTGCAAGAATGGTCCCTCAAGTCTATATCTCTTATATTTATGCCACATTTACTTAAGTAACTCATTTACCATTTGACAACTCTAGTCCCTTAAGTCTATTTTATTCCTAGTTGTGACACACAATACTTTTCTAAAACCATTATACATATGGTCTGACTTAACCGATACGCCGTATCCGTTCTTATGGATACGCCGTATCCATGCTATACTTCCAATACTCTGTATTTATAATTCTAGATATGCCACATCCATTCGTATATCAATACGCCGTATTCACTCTTACCAATACGCCGTATTGGTTCTGGCAGGCAACAACTTAAGTCCCTTAGCTCATTTAGGCTACTAAAGTCATAGTCAAACTTATCCAATAGCCTTTACGTAATTAAATATTTAAAACCCGGTTTTGGGGTGTTACACCCGCCTATTTTGCCACCTCTGCATGATATGTTTGATCTAAATAATAGTGTAAGAAGAAATTACCTCCCAAAGAAGTTTGAAAACTTTTGTGCATTAAGTGTGGCAGTTTAACATATTTTCTATGTTTTATGTTAGGTTACTAATACCACTCCTTCAGTTGTGTTTACTCGAGGCTGGAACGGTTATAAACTTATGTGCCGGTTTTAGCTATTTGAATGTTTCAGTAATGAAAATTGTTATATGTAGATTGGCTTGGTAAAACGGAAGGATGGTTAAGCGTGAGATATCCGTTAGTACAACCATTACACAAATCTTTGTAATTGTTTTGTGGCTTATGAGAGTTGGTGTTAGTGATATGTTCTTTTAATAGTTGTGTTGTTTAATGGTTTTTGTGATTTGGTGATTACATTGTGTTTTTTCGTGTTGAGAATCGATCAGGTTTTAGGCCTTTCGTTTCATGTGCCTAATATGTAAAGATGACCTTGCGAGTTTGCCCAAAATATGTTGTGTGTGATGCGTGCTTGGCCGGTAGTGACGCTTAAATTTGATTGATTATTTGGAAATGATGTTGTTTCGGGTCTATTCATGTTGTTGTGTTTGGACATGATGATTACGGCTATGATGATTTGATAAGTCACAAATTGGCGAGGCAATCGGTTTTCTGCAACCATAACAAAATCTGAGCTTAAATCTTGAAATATGAAAATTTTACTTGAAAATTTGAACATTTGAAATAATTTTGAAATTTTTTTGCTGCCATGACATTGGTATTTTTAACTTTTCTCAAAAAGTAAAAAATTAAAACTTTGTTTACATTTAAATTTGAAAAGTTTTAAAAGTTTGAATAAATATAACAGATGAAACTTTTTGAAAGTTTTAAAAGTTATAAAAGTTATAAAAGTTGAATTTGAAACTTTCTGACTTTTTAAGACAATACTTTTGTTGAAGTGATAGATCACAGTTAATACACTTGGTTTTATTGTTGAGTTAATTACATGTTTGGTTCTTGTGGTTATGCCCAAAATGCATGTTCAGTCATATAAGGTTAAAATTACATCAGTGGTCCTTGTGGTTATCCTAATTGAGTTGACTGGTCCATTGACTGATTTTCCATTAAATTGAAAGTTAACAGTAGAGGCATTATCGTCTTTTCACATCCAATTAAACAACAGGGACCATTTATGTAACACAAATTTCTTTTTTCTGTTAATTTTTTTTTGGAAAACTCTGTCTTATCCCCTTCACCTTGCCACCATCTACATCACATACCTCATCTATCATTTTTATCAACCATCACTAATAACACCAAGAACACAAACCCATATTTCTTCTTGAATTTACAATTAATTTTAATTCAAAATCAAGAACATCGAGAACACAACCCAGAATATTTACTACTATATTTTTTCACACCGAAGCACACAAAAGATGTTAAAACCTTCACATAAACACACCCTATATGAGTATATCATAAAATCTCACTATGGCTAGCAATCTTATCCGATTATAGTATTCGATAACCATATATACCATGAAGCATACTTACATTCACTCATTGCAAAAGACACACTCAAAGCACACATCGACTAATCACACCTTTAATACAAAAAGACTATTACAAAATTCAGTTACATATTCAAACAAAATAATCTCCGAATCTGTCAAGATTGTAACATCCCAAATATTTACCTGAGATTTGAGAACGAGATTCGTAAATCACCATAACAAATTAAACCCATAGAAATCCCATTCGAGTTTTTCGGCGTATTCTCCACACTTATTGTTACTCTCCGTCGGCGTCCACCGCCGCCCTAAATCAAAACCCCACCATTGCTCGAAAACCCAAACTTCAAATCAAACCCCGCCGCCCTAAATCAACACCCCACTATTGCGACTCTCATTTGGCCATTAGAGACTCCATCGGTAACCACCACCAGTTGCCACCAGATGCGGTGGTGGTGATGTTGACAGTGTTGTGTGATTTTGAATGTGGTGTTGATTATGTTTGTAAAATTAAAAAGAAATTGATTAAATAGAGGAAAAAGGTAAATGTGGTTTTTACTTTTATTTTCTACTAGACGCATACCCGTGCCCGCACGGAAAATCCCTAGCGACCGATAATTAAGGATATGCAATATTGTGGGACGTTTTTCGTGTAACGTTCACAATAGAATTGTTTGGGTCAAAATAAAAAACGATATGCAATATTGTGATAATTAATAAAAAAAGAGTTATGGTTTGGGTAAAAAGTGGAAGTGCAGCTAGGGGGTCGTTTGTTTTGTGCATACATTGTGTGTGTTTAGTAAACGTGGGCTAGTTCAAAGCTGTTGAATCTGGGTTATAAACGAACAATAATAAAGCTTGATGGTTTGAAACCCGGTTCGACCCGCCCGGTTCAACCGAATGTGATCGAGAAAATAAGTCAAATTAAACCTTTTTTTATATTTTCGAAATCCGATCGCACCGGTTGAACCGGTAACCCACCATCTTTTTTATACCGAAATTATTAAAGACCTTTCATTTTTAAAGTTTTTTAACAATTGTGAAAGACCTGGTTAACCTAGTGAACCAACCGGTTAAACAAAAATGACCTTTCAATTAAGATCTTTCATGTAAGATCGGAATTGATGTTTTAACAAAAATGACTCGAAATTTATATATCTTCCTTCATAAGCTTTGATTATTTAATTAATTACCTTAATTAAAGTTCAAACCAAATTTCGTAAGTCAAATAATAAAACATGAACTCAAATTTATGCATTTCCATATATAAATTTTAAGTTTCAAGATTTTTGAAATTTCATGTTTTAGGTTTTAATTTACGTTTCATTAATGAGTCATTAATTGATCATATATATATATACATTTTAAGTTTTAAGTCTTCTCATTTGCCATATATAATTTACGTTTTATTAATAGAGCAAAAGTCTTTTCCTAAGTTTTAATTTCTAACGGCAGATAATTAAGGATATGCAATATTGTGGTACGTTTTTCGTGTTACCTTTAAACATAATACATGAAGATATCAAAATGTCGTGACATGCGATGATTCACCTCAAACAATAATTTTGTCATGTTTCAAAGAACATATAACTATCCGTTATAACATCAAGCTCATGAAGACGATTGAATTTTTAACTTTCATTGCATTTAAAGGAAAATGAAATTTATATTGACATGATGGTATTTCATCAAGTGGATCCCAAAAGACTTTAATATATGTCAAAAATATTACTTCTAAATATAATGATTCACAATTGGGGAAAAATAGTGAATAAGATCTATTTAGATAAGCTTGTTATTCATACTATTATAAATTAACTATAGAAAAAACATGTAATGAAAGTTTCATAATTGAGTATTCTAATAAAAAGGTTAACTATGTTTTTAATGTACTTAACAACATCCTTGTCATACAAAATTTACAACTTTTAAGAAAATTGCATTGAAACCGTCTCATCAATGCACATCTTTTTCTTTGCAAACAAATTTCAAATTAAGTATTAGAGATTAAGCATTGCCATTTATACATTTTAAATTCTTAAGATTATTAAATTTCAAAAAATTAAGGTAAATCGTTTATATATGTAGTAAAGAAAAATAAATGTCATAAATAAAGATAATGGCAACATATGTGTAAAGTTTGAAAAACATTATTCTGCTTGGGCTGCCAGGCCAAGATACGGGTCAATTTCACATGTTATGATCTAATAACGTTCTATGGTTGGAACAGAATAAATGCACAAAAATAATATTTCCTTCATCGCCTATAATAAATTCAAAATAAGCTCATAAGCTGGAAATAAACTAATATTAGTCATCATATCACGAAAACAAACAAATCTAATCACAAACAATGAAAAAAGTAACACATTTACCTTCAATTTTTCTCAAACATAATAAAGTTTATAACTTAATCACAAAAAATTCAAGAAATACTTATATGTTTTAAGGGCTGTTTGGATAGCTTATATGCTTTAAGCCTAACACTGAACATTCATATCACACATGATATTCGAATCTCAAATTTTTTTTGTTAAGGTTTTACATCGATACCAAAAAATACATGCTCTTAAAGTTTAGCTATTGCCTCTTTGGTTAATCCCGTTGGAAACAAACCATCTTTGCCTCTTTGGTTAATCCCGTTGGAAACAAACCATCTTCAAGTTTATGCACTCACCTCTGTGATAACTCAAGAATCCTTGAACTGTCACTGCAACAAACATAGATTCGTGTTAGTTCTTATTGAAAGCGCGGGTCTGGTAAAATGAATGAAAATAGGTTGCTTACCAACGCAACTATGTCTCTATCCAAAACCAACTACATCCGTAAACAATTTCCAATAGTCACACACTCCACAATACTTGCAAACACTCACTTAAGGAGGAAAAAACCAGATTATAACAACGAAAAATATAGATAACACTGTTAAGAGCAGGTTGGGACCTGCTAATATCAAAGAGCTTATTTTTTGATAATCTATAACCATAACTCTATCCTCATGTAGTCGTATTTTAGCAACCGCTAGAAATAGATATGCATAATGAAATTCATACGATATTTGGTTAGCCTTACCCGAATGCAGTGCCTAAAGGAATGCCCTGTAAGCTGACTCTATTGTATGTGTACCTCTTTTTCTTCATCTCATAAAGTTGCTCCTTCATTAGACAGCCATAATCTCATTTGCTCGTCAACAAAAATCAATAACATACACAAAGATACAATAACAGCTTATATTTTCAAACAACCAAAGGGATTTTTTTCTTGAATCGAACAAAATCCATTGCACAATTAACCGAATAATAGAATCCTTTTTAACTACTTCCAGAAAACGTAATTCTTCAAAGTCGGGCAGGAGGTGATTTCTTACCGTGTCACCATCTTCCACATAATACAGGGCCATCATGATGTGTATCGAATATACAGTTTAAAAAAAAGAAAACACAAAACCATCCATTTATGCCTCAAATGTACACCTTGTCGCAATACGTATGAATGTGAATAGAAAATAATCACATTCCTTAATCTGATGCTCAAATAGCAACATGTTCAACATCTGAGAACATAAGTTGCTTTATGATTATATCATCTTTCCCTGCCAAACAAAAACACCAATATGAGATAGGAGTTTTTTGTTGTTTTCAATCCGTTAAAGAAAAAATACCGTAGAATGAGTATCATAGAAGCTTTGACTGATAGGACAAACCAAGACTAATATCATCAATCCAAGAGATCAAAAACCTGTTCATATGTTTATTATAGATTGTAGTAATAAAGAAAAACAGAACAAGTTATAAAGATTAATCATAAGCAAGTGGAGCAAAATCATATAGAATTACCTTATGTTGCGGTTTTGATTTAGGGTTTTGTTAACGAATGGATGCGTATCACATAATACTTATATACAAGTATTTTTGAATAAGATGCGTATCAAACAAGTTTGGTGAATAAAAGGAAACTGTATAAATGTTTTCAATACTTGCCGAGTATACTTCAAAGTTGAAATTTCAATTTTCTACTTTCCTTGCTTATGTATTGTCATGTTTAATACTTTCCTTGAATGAAATTGAATGTAATTATTAGAGCCGGACGTTTATTAGCTAGACGTTTCCTAAAATTAGCATTCAATTATAGCTGGAGATTTATTATGTGTTTTAATAGCTAGACGTCTCCTAAAACTAGCATTCAACATTTCCAATTATAGCTGGACGTTTATTGTGTGTTTCCAATTAGCTTTCAACATTACCAAACATAGTTTCAACATTCAACATTTCCTAAAATATGGGTTTTTCAACATTTTACAAATTTCTTTTATATGTAGGACAGGTTGCAGGAAGTATTAGCATGTGGAGCAACCTGCAAAGTACAAACATAATATTAGGACGAACAAAACAAAAGAAAACTAAAACAAAATGCTTAAACATCAAACAAGGCCTTACCAAATCAGCATCTTCAACGGGTGAGGGATTTGGTTATCAGGAGCAATCTGCAAATTAGAAGCAGATTATTACATAAACCGAACCTGGTAATCTCAAAAAACTAAACACATAATCAGAACCTGCAAATGAGCATCAAGGATTGGCTGCAAATTACAAAAAGATGAACACATAATCATAAACATATTAGAAACAAATTAACTCATTATTAGTGAATAACACTTAAACCAAAAATGAAACAAGACGATTACACATTAAACAAAAGTTAAACAAGTCGACTAAACATAAACCGAACCTCAAAAGCAGCATCATCAACATTTTTTTTATTGCCGAATGCCATTGATAATTGTATGATAATGCCATTGATTCTGCCTGCTTATATAGCCATTAGTATTTATCCAAATTTAAACTTCAAATTCAAATTCGAAATTTTTTTTTGCATTCCGGCCGATGCAACCTTGACAGCATAAGCGAATTGGAGATTGAGATTGAGATGAGTTTGTTGAACATTCAATACTACCATTTTAAAGTATTCAAAAACAATTCCAAACATACTTTAACTTTCAACAATCCAAAAATAAAGGTTTTTCAACAATTGTTAAATTTCCTTTATTAAGTAGTATAGATTTAAAAAGAGAAAAAGTGAGGGGATATGCCCTATGTAAATTTATGTAAATTATTTTTTTTCTTTTTTACTACAATCTAATGAATTCTAATGAATTTTTTTTGTTACTTAAATGGTCCTTTCGGTTTATTTGGACGCGAAGTATGACAATTACCCCTGCAGTTAAATTGCAAATTGGATGGATAAATCAGTCAAAGGACCGGTTCAAACCCAATCTGGTGACAACCACAAAGACACTGGTGTTATTTTTAATCATCTCGAGGGATGAACATGCCATTTTGAGAATAACCACAAGAACCAAACATGTAATTAATTCTTTATTGTTTGACTTACTTTTATAAAGTTGTTATTGAAAGTAGCATAAAGATAAAAGTAAGAAAGGTAGCATACTAGCATATGAACACTTAGGCGGTGTTTGTTTGACGGGTATGAAATGAGTGGAATGAGTTTAATTGCCAATAAATATGTTTGGTTAACATGAGTAGGCTAACAGAATGAATTTCAAACCCTCAAATAAGGGTCAACTTCATACCACTCTAGCTAGGTTGGTATACTCAATCCCATACCAACTCTAGATTAAATCTACACCCATAGTCATTACAAGTAGCAATCAAAATGGGACCTTATAGATGTATGGCCATATTAGACAACATCAATCGGACATTGTATGAAAAATAATTACTTATTATATGTGCTTTACACTTTATACATGTTTCATGACTTATGACAAATTGTGACTTATTTTTGCTTAAAAGGTGTGTAAGTGATATGGTGAGTTCAAATCTTCCTATATGGTAATTATGAGAGGAATGATCAGTCGAACAAAAATGTAAGATTAGAGTGACGTTTAAGTGTTACAAATATGTGATACAGTGCTAAAATATATCTACTCGATCTACACTTTAAGAATTTGTCGTAAACTATACATCAATATTGATGGTTCGGTATTAAGAAATTAGATACTATGCATAAATATATTATAATTATTACAAGTTTTCAATCTTAATTGACTATTGCAACTTAAAACAATGTTATTGAAAAAACCACTCAAAGACACAAATCGACGCTAACAGATGTGTTGAAAAATGCACATTGTTAGCGCTAAGCAACAATGCCATAAAAAAACTTTTCTTCGAAAATATGCTTTAACGCTACAAATAAAGTTTCTCAGAAGAAATATTTGCACCTGAAATTTTGTCAAAAACTATAGGAGTGAGGACATTTTAACTCACTCTCGGACAAAATGAACGCACTATCACCATCACAAACCGTTTTTTAAATTTATATCGTCGCCGCTATTCGCAATTACTTGTAAAATGCAATATTGCACATGATCGACGCTACAATAAAACACAATGCATCAAGACATTAGAAATTGTATTTTCGAAAAGGAATTCCTAACGCTACAAATACAATTCATGAAAAATTATTCGCCGTCAAAATTTGGTCGAAACTAGACACTGCCGCCGCCAGGCACAGGTACTCGGCTAGTACACAAATAATAGCCCTCAATAAACTAATACCAGTACTCATAATACATCGACCAAGTGCCTGGTCTTTTGGATTAAAGATTACAGACACGACTGAAAGCATAGATACAATTGTTGGAATGTGGTTGTTACGTACGCGTTTATACGATTAGAAAATACCTGAGCCTATCGGGGGCACACACAAATACGCGAAGAGTACGTTTATTTATAATTTATATATATATATATATATATATATATATATATATATATATATATATATATATATATATATACGTGTTATATATTTATTGAACGTTTAATATGTTTCACGAAGTGTATTTAAATATCCGTTAGTTACCGTTTGACGTTTATAACTAACTTTATACATTTAAATACAAACGAGGGGCTTTAAAGTCTAAAACCGAAACCTCTAGGACCCCCTAAAAGTGGCAGGCCTATAGAGAATTCTAGAAGGGATTTGTGTGCAAATTTTTGTGAAAAGAAGAAGCTGTCGTGGTAATGACTATAAGGAGAGAGTTACGTAAAACTGGAGTTATCTGTACCTAGGATTGAGGTTTTTTTTTTTTTTTTTTTTTTACTCTATTATTAAAACACCATACCCCTAAAGTGTGGCAACATCTTGATGCGTCTCCTATCAATTTTAAAGTGTGCAAATCACATCCCTTTCAAGTTATATCCAAACATATACACCCTCCGTCCCATATTAAGTGTCCATGTTGACTTTTTAAGTCTTTTTTCATCAACTTTGACCGTAAATATTTGTTTTTAAGTATTTTAATAATAATTAATGAAAAATTATACTAATGAAAAAAAAATAAAGTATTTTTACTTAAATTATAAACTTATCAATTCATATTTTTTTTACCCCCCCCCCCCCCCCCCCCTTTTTTTTTTTTTTTTTTTTTTTTTATTTTTTTTTTTTTTTTTTTTTTTTGATTTTTTTTTTTTTTTATTTTGCATCAAATATCACATAACATAAAAAAGAATAATTAAAGTCAAAGTTAAAGAAAAAAGATTGAAAAAGTCAACCTGAACACTTAATGTGGGACGGATGTAGTAATAAACGCACTACCAAACCACATATAAAGATCTATTTTTTTCAAAAGTAGTAGTGTCATTTTCGTCAAGGGTGTGATTTGTACTGTGTGCATCATCGTTGTAATTTAGTGGTGGATGACAAAAAAATAGTAAATAAATGACCTCCCTTTGGTTAAGTTATATCATTTGTCATTTTAGTAAAAAGGAGATGTTATGTTAGTTATGCGATTATTATATACGTACTATATACTATATAATCACACAATTATCTTAAAAGTCACATTATTCTGTAACAATACTTAATTAAAATTTAATGTTAAAACTTCATGTGTGTACATATATGTTATATTTAATATATTTAATTATAACATTTAGAAAAAAAAACATGTGCGTGGGCTTTATCTGGTTTGAGTCTGTGTGGCGGTGGGTTCAAACCCCGTGGATTATTCGGCCAATGTGTCGGAAACCATGGTTACCAAAAAAAAAAAATTGTACAGGAAAGGTACATATAAATCAATGAGTTTTTGTTCATTTAGGTTTTCTTGAAAGACAAAACCTTTAAGTAAGATGTGTGTGGTCTAAATGATGTATCACTTCATCATTTATCAAATTTTCTCAATGTTACCAAATATATGAAGGTTAGAAGCAACCACAAACACTTATTCAATTCCTTTGTGGACGAAACTAAATTATTGAAACTATAAACATAATAGACCCTAATTTATAAAAATACTCTTTAATTTATATAAAAACACATTGTAAAAAATTAAAAAAATGTCCGTGCGTGCACGGGCATTATAACTAGTATTTATATACGAGTAATATTTTAATTTTAATTAATCTTTCTCTCTCCCCTAACATATCGTCTTCTACTTAAAACTTCCATTTTTAGATGAAAAACTTTTCAATTTTTTTCTATCTTAATGTAACATGAATATAAAATATGATACCCCTATGTTTTTGATGCCTTAAGCCGTCGCCCAGCTCGCCCGGTGTCAGGGCCGGCCCTAACCATCACTACTACAAAAAATGTCATAGAGCCCTATTAGAAAGGCTCATAAAGGCCTGTTTTGCATAATGGCTCAAAGGGGCGGGCACTTATGTGCAAAGCAAATAGATCTTAGTTTTAAAAAAGGCTTTATGTGATTTTATATTAATAAAAAAATATAACAGAGCCTTGTTTTTCTATTAAGAAACATGGCTCGATCTAAAAAAATATTAAAAAGAAATGTTCCAATGCCATATATTCAGCTATGGCAAATGGTTTAAAAAAGCATCGAACTTGTCACGTTTTTCTTTTGTAAGCTATGAACTTTTAATTTTTCTGTAGAATTCAAACACTTTGCTAATATTCTTATTGTAATATATTTTTAATACATTTTTCTATTGTAACACTGATTAACAAAAAAATCTGACGTGACACTATCTTAATACATATTTCCTGCTATACTTTTTTTGCCAATGTTATATATGACCCTTATACTTTATTTTTTTACAAAATCCACCCCTTTAACTCAATGATTCAATCTCATCTTTATATTCCATTCCACCTCTTCCACCACCATCACACCAGTACCTCCTCCTCCTAACCACCACTTTCTCCACTGTCTGCCACCCCACTTCCCTCTCCACACTTTCAGTAACATTTCTTTCTGCTGTTTCCTTTAAAGATCAGACTGCCTAACAACATTTCGCCTATGAGTGCTCATATCAGTATCCTCCATTTGTTTTCGCAATCATAACATTATTAGCGGTCTTTGGTTCAGCCACTTCATTCGTATTTAATTCGATAACTTTGTCTGAATTTCTAGGGACTCCAATTTCCAAATCTTTCCCAATTGCAATCCCATTAGCAATATGTTATAACAAGCAACATTACCCGCGCGTTGCTGCGGGGCGTTAATTTTTCGCGCGTTGTTACGGGGCATTAGTTTTTTTATTTTTTTTTATTTTCTGCGGGTTTATTTTTTTGATCTTTGTATGTTTAATAGTTTGGTTTTTTTATATGGCTTATGTGTTGGGCCTCATGTTTAAAGGCTTGTTTTTTTTGCTGTGGTTTTTTTTCCTTTTTTTTGTGTTATCTTAGGTATTTTAGGTTTTTTTTTTAAATTCAACATTTTTTATAAAATAGTACGTATGTCAAAAGCATGACAATAGGGGGCTCGTTTTGATCGCAATGCAAAGATATTTTCGCGTGTGCCCACGTTATTGTACTCGCGGCATAAACGTTGGCTAAGTAAAAAAAGGGGAAAAACTAAATGGGCCGGCCCAAGGCGGGCCATAATTTTTTTCCGAATTGATTTTTAATGAATATGGAGTAGGAATGTGCCCGTGCGTTGTAACGGGGCTGACTTGTATTCGACGTTTATTTTTTTTTTATGTTACCTACTTGTATGTCCCCCGTTATTATACTCGTGCTATAAATTTTGACTAAGTAAAAAACTGAAGGAAAAAAACAACCCAAATGGGCTGGCCCAAAAATGAGAGCCCAAAAAAAACTATGGCCCAAACACTGTTGAAAAGCTTTCAGATACGTTATAATTCAAAAAATGAATAATAAGGGCCATGATGCTTTTAATTCAAATAAAAAGTGTCATTGTGTTACCCATGTTACGTATGATACTCTCTTTAATTTGAACCTTATGTTATTTGGATGTGAAATAGTTGCATCGGTATGATTTATAGTTATTTTAATTAAAATTTGTCATTATTTCGTAAAGTTATTGTTAGAAAAATATATAAATAAACAATGTTTGCGCCCACAATATTTAGTTACCGGGTACCCGTCTATCTCAACTATTGTTTCAATTATTATATGGGTAATTAAAAGATGTTTGTTTAAGAATTATTTTTTACTTTTTGACGATAGCATACTTGGACAAAAACAATTTGTTTGTTGTTACAAAAATTATATTACTATCTTTAACAAACTATACATTAAATTTATAAATATTAGTGTACGTCTAATTTATATAACTTGTGACTTTATAATTTGGGCTTTGTACTTTTTATTTTAGACTTTGGACTATATAAAATACTTAACATATTAAAAGTAACTTTGCGATTTTCATATATTTCGTCACAACTAAATAATAAAGTCATGGAAAAAAATAAATGAAAAACATTTGTTCATCACAAAATTAGTCACCGGGTACATGTCGTCGCATTACGCACGTACCATGTTATTTATGTTTTAAAGATGCTATTTATGCTAATCTCTATAATTAAAATTTGTCATTTTTTCATAAATTTATTGTTAAAAAATCATGTATATGAAAAACATTTGCTCGCCATAAAATTTAGTTACTGGATACCCGCCGCCGCAATGTGCGGGTACCCGGCTAGTTTATTTTAATACTAATACGACTCTCTTTTCAAATAAAATTTGCGACCAATTTATGCCAACACACACTTAAATAAGACCACAAATTATACAAAGACAACAAAGACCTTATCTCTCACTAAATATTAGGATTGTCACTTGACGAGTTACAACATGTATATAAGTTGTTATTCGATGTATACGTATATTTATTGAAAATATTAAATCAAATACATGTCATAAAAGATTAGTTTAATAATGGATTTAGTAATTTGTAACAACATTTTGAATTCAACATAATTTGAAAGAGTAATAATGTCGAACCACTATTTTAGGAATGTGCTCACAATTTCTGACTTTTTTTGAAAGAATACCATGGCTTCCGCAAGAAGTTTACGTAAATATATATTAGTCATTTGAATTTGTATTGACACATTTTCTTTCGGTTCCTATTCATATAATTTTTTCTGTTTTTTTCTTTCATCTATCATCAACATCAATTTGGATCGATGCATTTATGATGTTGAGCGTTCATTAATCTTAAGCATTATGTCTCAAGATTAATGAACGCTCAACATCATAATATTTCTTCTTATACATTTTATATATTTTCATATTTAATTAAATTTATGGAAACTAGAAGGGGGGTTGAATAATTTACCGGTTAATTAGCGTTTTAAAACTTTGTTTATAAAAACTTTTGATTCGAGTATATGTGATATCAACCAATGATATGAACAACCAATATATCTAACTACTTGCAATTCAATCAAAATATAATAAATAAATAAGAAGCCTAAATAAAGAATAAGAAAAAAGATATAGAACAATCAAACCACAACACCGAGATTTATAGTGGTTTGGCTACGAAGCCCTTCTTCGCCCAACTCCACTCTCTGAGTATCCAACTCGATATTTACTATGTCAACAAGCTCCCTTTAGGTGAAGAAAACTGTTACAAGTCGCTTATCCTAATTTCTGACACTAAGCTAAATGTCGAGTACAAATCTTAGCTAGAACCAATCTACCACTTCACTAGTATATTTTAAGGACTAAATACTAACCGACACATAATCAATACTTCTGGATTTATACACTATCCGGATCTACAAAACTACCCAAGAGTGAAAATATAAAGATTGAATCTTAGAAGAATATAAGAGAAAATCACAAATCTATAACACTTCGTTTCTTGGTAAATACGAATATTCTTCTCTTGCACTTGATAGAAGGAGAAGACGAAGAGATTGGATCACTTGAAAAAATATTAAGCAAGATAGTGATCAAAGATTTTAGAGAGGTGTAGCAGGTTTTAGAGAAAGAAAGAGATGTAAAAACTGTGTGCGAAGAGGTCTGCCAACTGTAAGGAATAGTGCAGTATTTATAGGCAAGGAGGAATAACGTCTCCTAGGGCAGTCCCGACGGTCCTAGATATATCTGGAGGCCGTTCTACCTATCAGGGGGCCGCCCCTAAGTA
>BQNB010075319.1:0-20834 GCA_026074375.1 Tanacetum coccineum
TCATTCATCAGTTTATAAAACCGTGAGTAATACGACTCCATTGATTCTCCATCTCGAGAAGTAAACTTCCCAAATTCCCAGAACAGATTGGTCTTTACATCTTGTACGTTCAATGATTCACCCTGTTGTAGCCTTTCAATGGCTATCCACATCTCATTCGCTGTTTTACAAGCATCAACAGTGGAATAGATATCATCTCCAATACCAGTTAAAAGCAAGAAAATTGCTTCTTTTTCAGACAGAAAGTGTTCTTTGTTCTCTGGAGTCATGTTCAATACTGTTTCAATTGTTGTATGTTGTTGTATTGCAGGATTACCTTCCGTTGCAGCAACAGCTTGAACTAGTACAGTAGATGGCACGTAGGGACCAGATAGTATGCTTTTTCTCAGTCCCTCACCATTTGGTTTCGTGTCAATGTACCGTAGAAAACGTGATCTCCATTGTGAATATCTTCCTGGTCCAAGCATTGGTGGACGATCTTTTGAACCAGCTGCCATGATATTGTTGTGCATTTGACTATCTGTTGAGGATGTATTGACTGGAGTAGACATGATGAATGAATGGTTATGAATTATGAAGTGTGAAAGTTGTTGGATCTTAAGTGGATGTGATGTGATTGAAGTTGTGGTCTTGTATGCAATTCACGTTCACGGGATTTTACACGTCTATGATTAAAACCGATAAGTGAATTAACGGGATTTTACAAAATCAATAGACAAACCGTGAATGAATAATCGATTGATGTTAATGTGTGTTTGTTGAATGATTAGTCCTTTTAAGTCCTTTTGTTTGTTGTTTGATTTGATGTTTTGTTATGTTTAGACAATGATTAATAGATTCCCAAATTCGGTCAAAACAAGGGTTTTCAATGGACAAAACGCAGTGTCTTTAGACAAAACGCAGTCAATTCTTGAGACAAAACGCAACCAAGAAATGAAATGGACAGAGTCTCCCCTAGGCAAAACGCAATAAGGGTCTTCAATTAGGCAAAACGCAGTCTTCAATAATCAAAACGCAATGACCAAAACGCAGTGACCAAAACGCAGTCTTCAATAATCAAAACGCAATGACCAAAACGCAGTGACCAAAACGCAGTCTTCAATAATCAAAACGCAATCAAGAACACCCCTTCAGTGAGTCAAAACGCAGCCAAGAAAAAAATCATCAACCATTCTTGAAAGCCACGAAATGATGTTAAAACCACTTAGTAATGATGCAAGGGATAGTTCTAAGCCCGAAAGTACAAATCTTTAACACATCTAACCACAAACAAAGATCAATCTTTGATTTTTTCTTGCTTTATTTTCGAAAAAAAATAATAAACCACGAATTTTGATTCTTTTTAACCACAAATGAATCACGAATCCACCCTTAAAGCTCTGATACCAATTGTTTTAGGATCCCTTTAACACACTACACTTAATATCATACACGGAATCTAATGAATCAAGAAAGAGAAAGAGGATGTTTCTAGAGAGAGAGAAACAAGAGAGAGGTTAGAGAGAAAAGAAAAGATATTATTAGAAAAGAGAGAGTTAGATCTTTTTCCAAGTGGAAAAAATATATATATATACCCCAACATTTAAAGTGACGTTCGGGATATTTGACTAGGACCCGGGCTCGGGTTTTGTTTGGGTTGGTATTAATCCGAATATTATAAATATTAGAAATACACTTATCGAGCCCGATTCCCGATACATTTTTTATTACAACGTTAACTAATTGAAGTCGACGAGACTAAATACATTAATGGAAACGTAACTTCATGTCGACTCAATATTTTGAGGCTAACAGTTACCTATATGATAATACAAATGTTATGAAACTAAACATGTAATATGAGATAAAAAAAATACTTAGAATGAAGCTTTTGGCGTGATATGCCACATGCATAGACGATGCTTGGACCCACCAAACTCTGCTTCAATAGCATTCCTCATTGCTCATTCTTGGTCGGTGGCTACTATTACAAGGTGCTTTCCCAAAAGCTTTCATAATATGATTTCTAAAAACAAATGTAAGATTTTGTAGTTTCATTCTTTCAACAAACCCCGCAGCAACCGTAACACACTTCTGTGATTGTCTATGGTGAAGTGTTTTTAACGGAACAAACACCATCTTTGTCTGAAAAAAACATAAAAAAAGGAAATAACACAAAAAATACTACAACATAAGACACGGATTACCAAAAAAGAATTTTATTGTTTGTCCTTAAAGGTAGCATCAAACGAGTCAAACCATCGCCAAAGCTCCCTGTAATTGTACTTAGAAACTTCATCGGACCCAAAAAATAGCCAGTAGTTCGCATTATCAACCAAGTAATCAAACGAAAAGTCAGATGCGTGCTTCTTTCTATTTTCCATCTTATGAATAAGCATTTGAGCATCACTGTCTCCTATATAGCAGTTCACGCTTCTAAAAAAGTTCTTAAAATCAACAGTAGTACCGTGAACAAGCAAAGACCCTTGTTAACGGTTCAGAAGGTGATGGGCTTTGTTGCCACCTATTATTCACACTAGCTGCTTTCACAATAAAAGGCTTGCTCCATATAGTCAAACTGCTCTCTGTCTTTGACAAATGCTTGTACTCTTCACGTTCAAGCTTGTGATTATGAATAGTATCAAACACTTTCAGAACAAACTTTCTAGTACAAGTATCCAAATTAAACACAGCACGCGCTTTGCATCCAGTTATATGAAAGTTTGAATTTCTCTTTTGTTTGTCACTGTTCGCTAAATCTAGTGTGTCTCGTGTATTCCTTTTAAGGCATACCCATCCTATTGCCAAACTAAATCTTTTTGTCTAACGTCCTCCATTCAACATTTTTTTCATGACATGACACGTCTAATCTATAAACCGGCTTTTGCAGCAGTACTCATATATGCAACAAATACACAATCATCATCTGAATTATAAAACATTCCCTTTTAACTAGTAAAACAAACCGCAGAAACTTTTGGAATGTAATAAACGTTCCACCTGGGTAGTATCTAAAATTAAAATGAGTAACAAACGATTCAGGAGTACTCAACGCCTCCAAATCTGAAAAAATTAAATTGAAATGAAAAAATAAATAAATAGGTTGTGTCTGGAAAAACATGCAAAAAAAACACTATAATTTCACAAATGACATGTATAATAAACAGTACCAGTAGCTGTGATATCATATATGATATAACATATGATATATCAAAAAATAAAAAACATGTAAAATCATATATGATATCAAAAGATGATATATAATACACACAAGCTGTGATATCATATATGATACACATATGTTATATACAAACAATGGAATATCATATTTTTAATGATATCATTACTAGGGTATGAGCACTTATAGACCAGAATCACCCGGTTCCGAACCGGAACTCGTAACGGTTCGTACCGACGGTAACCGAATCCCGGTTATACGGTACTGGGACCGGTACCATGATTCGGAGTAGTAAAAAAAAAAAATCAGGACCATTAATTCGGTCGGGACGGTACCAAATCGGGAAATTACTAAAAAAAACGGGAAAAACCATCGATTTCCTGGTACCGGTACCGTACCGGTACCGGTACCGGTACCCGAATCCCGTTCGGTACGGTACCGGTACCACTAATTTATGCTCGGGAAAAAATCGGTACCACCAAATCGGTACGGGTTCGGTACCGGTTCTTGGTTACCTGTGCTCTCCTATCACATACAATATCATATATGATACCAAACAAAAAAAATAACCTCAATTAATAAACATATGAAACACATGATTAAAAATATCAAAATATAAAATATTTCAAAATCAACTTAAAATGCTTTTCCTAACTATATAAGTTACAAACAGCTTTTAATTTTTAAAAAAAAATTAAAAATAGCTTATGAACATATACGTACTTTAAAAGCATGTGTGGTCATACTCTCTTCTCTATTGCAAACTATCTTTCAGTTAAGAGCATTTTAGAGAACAATATGAGAATTTGAGAAAACAATAGATAACGCATTGATTGACTCGGATCCATTAAAACCTGATAAATAAATCAAAATAAGCTAATAAGCTAGCTTATTTTTCAGATAATAATAATAACATAAGCTAATTCGCAAAAAAAATCTAAAAATAAAAAATATATATAAACGGAGCAGTTTAATGATGTTAACGAATTAAAGAATGATAAGATCAATTGAAGAAGAAGATTATCAATTGAAAAAGACGATAATCAATCGATTAGTTTGTTGTGTTAGATAAGATAATCGTTAGTCGAAGAGAGAAAAAATAGATCGAAGCTAAACACACACTATGTGTGTGAATTAAAAGAGACGGTTACTAAAAAAATTGCTTTTATATTGGACAAAATAGCCCTTGTAGTGCAAATTGAGAATTTAATCTCATTCGTTGGATCATATAAAAATAGAAGGTGAAGATGAGTCCCCCAGTATCCAAAAAAAGTTTAGAATCCAAATGAACTTAAATCAAAGAATATAACAAAAATAATGAAAGTATAATATGTTATGTTGCATACAAGATACCTATAAAAAATTTAACTAGGTTGATAAGTAGCCATACAGGCCTGAAAAGTCTTATATAATGGTAACATTTGATGAATAAGTGAATCGTAAGTTGATTTCTACATATTAAACTAGTGTAGACTTCTTTTCCCCTTTCACATGACAAGGAAGACAATTCTTAGTCGCTCTTAAAATATATGAAGATAACTGATGCATTCTTGGGAGGCTTTTAGCACAAGCTTGCTACTTTTGGTGATGCTATTATGGTCTATGTGATGTATTAGCATGTGTTTTGGTATTTATATATTTAAATGTGGTGATGATTATTTTAGAAAACGCGCCGCAAGGCCCCGTCGAAGCGCGGGTATTCGAAAACTTGTTAAAATACATATCTCAGATCACATTTCTCTTCTTTTTTTTTCTTCTCAGCAGGATGGTATGAACCATGGTCCGAGTCTCGGGACGACTTGCTAGACTTTAATTGGTTAGTTCGACCACCTACATTATAGTGCCTGCTGCATATCAGGTCTTTTCAAAAAAGTAAGCAACATGAATCATATCCGTGCACCAATCAGCCTCTCCACTGATGCATACATTTTTATCCTGCAATCGCCAAAACAAAGACTAGCAATGAGTGATCCGTAATTGTCAATGTAATCAAATTAGTTTAAAGTTGTAAATTCTAAGTTAAGTAGCGATCTATTAACCCAATAGTTATTTCCTCTGATCTATTATCTTAAGGTTCACTCAATTTGCCGCTTCCTTTAAATCAATTCTATTACAAAACCTTAATATTCCCGAGTATTTCTTTCCATTCACGATCAACGTTCCTTTTGCATTTAGCCTCTTGCTTTAGAGTTCGATCTAATGGCATCAGACTTCCTTTTAACATTCAGAAAGATATTTTGCACAAATATTAATCAACATGATATTTAAAGTAGTCAAGAAAAGTTTAGAATCTGCTTATAATGGGTTCACTTCCCTCACAAACTTTCAACCCAATGAGCTTGTAAATTAAGTATTGCATAGCAAAAAATCTTAAAAACTTAGATGTTCCTATATTTTCTTAGTAAAATTTCGAGATTTATTAATCACCAAACATATTACATCGAAAAACCAACCAAGTCAACAGACATTCACTTTTTTGACTTTTACTTGTAATATATAAAAAGAATCCTATAAGCAGCTAGAATCGTATCAAAACTATGAAAATAATAACAATTATCATTCTATCTATCATTTACACATTTTACTTCTTTCCTGCAATTATGCTTTGAACCGGGTGTTCACCATAACTTAAAAAAGAAGAAAACTACGGTTACTCCAAACTTTCCTTATAATGGGTTCACTTCCCTCACAAACTTTCAACCCAATGAGCTTGTAAATTAAGCATTGCATAGCAAAAAATCTTAAAAACTTAGATGTTCCTATATTTTCTTAGTAAAATTTCGAGATTTATTAATCACCAAACATATTACATCGAAAAACCAACCAAGTCAACACACATTCACTTTTTTGACTTTTACTTGTAATATATAAAAAGAATCCTATAAGCAGCTAGAATCGTATCAAAACTATGCAAATGATAACAATTATCATTCTATCTATCATTTACACATTTTACTTCTTTCCTGCAATTATGCTTTGAACCGGGTGTTCACCATAACTTAAAAAAGAAGAAAACTACGGTTACTCCAAACAGTCTTCTGTTCTTAATAAGCTAGAAATGGGTATGGTATACGAAAACACAAAAAACCAATATCTAATATATAGCTCCAACTATTAACAAAGCCTTGACTGGAAAAGAACTATTGATCATTCATTTTATAAGGATATCAATTAAGCCAAGAGACAAACACACTGTTACTAATCTGATATACTCAACTAAGAGTCTAAGACAAAGTATCTAAGACAAACGCCCCCTCACTGATCTAATATAATACTTGATATGCACGATCAACGTTCCTTTTGCATTTAGCCTCTTGCTTTTGAGTTCGATCTAATGGCATCAGACTTCCTTTTAACATTCAGAAAGATATTTTGCACAAATATTAATCAACATGATATTTGAAGTAGTCAAGAAAAGTTTAGAATCTACTTACATCCCAATGAGCTTGTAAATTAAGCATTGCATAGCAAAAAATCTTAAAAACTTAGATGTTTCTATATTTTCTTAGTAAAATTTCGAGATTTATTAATCACCAAACATATTACATCGAAAAACCAACCAAGTCAACACACAAAAACAAATTTCCAAAAGCATAGCGGAAACAGATTCTAAACGACTTAGAAAAACATAAGCCTATGAAGAAGAAAGCCAAACACACCTTGTTGAGAAACAGATGCAATTCCCATATTTGTCGTAGTCGTCATCCTCATTACAAAACCTTAATCCTCTGCATCTGGATGAGTATTCAAACGGTGTGTTGTAACAGATTCTACGCCCAAGTGATACATATTATCACCCATAGAAACATCATCCCCCGCCCGTCTTTTCACCCCCCTAAACCATTAAAAGAAGACTGACCTGCACCCAAAACTTTTTGAAAACAAAAACAGCTAATAAGAACAAAAACGTTGGGCTCGGATTTGTGAGTGCGGGACGGGAGAAAAAGGTATGCGACTCGCCATGGCTGCAAGCATGACGACGTGCTGTCCTGCTAAGACATGGGCCGATTTCACCCAACATGATCCGTCAACTGCAAACGCAATAGTGTCATCATCGCCTACAATGGATATATGAAGTTAGAAAACACTATATAATCACACAGGGCTGACCAAGCATTTTAATAAAAACCCAGTAAACTTTTGGCAAACCGAAGTACTCGACTCCCAAATATTATTTTACTAAACAATGAGCATTAACTTAATCGCTCAGTAACAAAACGCGTATCCACATACATGTTCTTCTCCAAAGCATATCACTCGGTAACAAAACACCTTATTCTTTATTTTTAATACCAAATCTCACCCACTATTACGCCCACCTCACTCACCTCTTTATTTTTCTGTCTTTCTAAAACCAGATCTCACCCTTTCTATCTTGCGAGTGTGGGACGAGAGAAAAGGGTATACGACCCGCCATGGCTGCAAGCACGACGACGTGCTGCCCCGCCAAGATATGGGCGGATTTCTCCCAACACGATCCGTCAACCACAAAAGCAATAGTGTCATCATCGCCCACAATGGATACATCAAGTTATAAAACATTATATAATTACATAGCGCTAACCAAGCATCGACAAAGAGTATCCAAGCCACCGTGGCTGCAAACACCTCTCATGGTGTTGCCCCGCCAACGAATGGCACAAATCTAAGAGTATATTCATACACCCAACAGGCTGCAAACCCAACCGGTTGCCCCACCATCCAAATCCACATCAAGCGGTGTAAAAATACACGCTTTAACCAAAGTCTACAACAAAGTTAACTAAACCCTTTTACAAACGAAAGAATGCATAAACCAATTCAATTAACCCTGAAAATTAATCCGCATACAATCATAACCCAATCCAATAAACCCTAAAATAACCATTTTAATCCGAAAACAAATGAAAAAATGAAACGATACCGTAAAAATGATCAAATATCAAAAATCATACATCCTGAAACATGAGAATATATACCTTCTTTATTTAAACCTTGTTATGGCCAAAAATATTCACGAAACACCGAAACCACCAGCATCACCAAATACCTAAACCACCGCCATTAAACAAATCCCCGTCACTCATCTCTTATTGCATTGCAGTAAGATTTAAAACCCACAAAAGCCAAAACCAATACATAGATAAAGAGGGTAATATCTGGTTTTAGAGAGAGAGAGAGAGAGAAATAAAGAGATGAGTAAGGTAGGTGGGATAGTGGGTGAGATATGGTATTAGAAAGAGAGAATGAGACACGTAAGTGCATACGTGTTTATGAAGGGATAAAAACACCCCCACACACTAATTATTTTCTACGAACAGCCATGAGATTATTATTATATCATGTCATTACTGTATGAAGAAAAAAAGTGCCAAAACACTCGAACAAAAATAAACACTCTAGTCAAGTATCACATTATGATATCCGTGTACGAAGTAGGATTTTATGTTAAATTTCACATCCTATCCTTCATATCTACAAGCAACAAGCATATCATTCCTTTTTTTATTATAAAGACAATAATATCATTCTTTAACCCATCACTTTTGTACTCAATCTTAATCACTCGTCGCTTTAATCGTAAAACTCTATACATTTCAATTGTGTCTATAATTCATGACAATGAGAAATAGGTAACAAAACCCATGTGGCCATGTTTATTAAAAAAGGTAAAATGTCTGTTTCATTATCCTCTTTTTATTTACTTCTTTGCACTCATTGGTATTCAAGATGTTATTTTTTTTTTGCTACTTTGCTTGATAACTCTTGTATATGGGTTGTGTTATCAACACCCCCTACTCATATAATTTGTATTTTCTACAACTTTCACCCCCTTTTGTCCCCCTCTATACAGTACTACATAAAAAAAATTCAGTTTATGTTTCATATTTTCTTGACAGTTTAATACTTTTGACTTGTCAAACTTTATATTTTTTGTTTAATATTTTTCGCTTCACGGTTTTATAACAAAAGAAATTATAAAAAAAACAAAAAACAAAAAATATTGAGGGTATTACTATCATTTTAAAAAGGGATGAATAATGAACCCCTAATTTAATATAGTGTTCTTTTATATATCAATAACAAAACAATGACGCCTAATTTAATATAGTGTTCAATATCTATCAAAATTATTATTTTGAAGGTTTTTTTAACATTAATTCATACATTTGATAATGATTCATTGATGTGGACTAAATATATCGTCGTCTGGTTCATTGAATTAAATCAGTCATTGTAAGTATCAATCAACGTAGTTAATTAGCAACAAAAAATAAAAGAAAAAGTAACACATACGTCAAGTGTTAAAGCAGCACCACGTCATTTAAATATATACAAAATATCTCGATCTTAATATAATTTACATACATCATTAACCAACATTGCTAATTTGACCAAATATCATTAATTTATTATATATCTATACATATAAAAAAAACTATATATCATTAATTTATTGATACATATAAATTGTTAAATTTTGACAAGTCCACCCCCACCTTATGAGTGCCTCGATAATCCTTGCAAAAGTCTAACAGGCAATTAGCGTTTTTTAGTGACAATATTTTCCAAATAAGAAAAAAGTTATATCTGATCTGTTCTTCGTAAAAAAAGGAGTAACTTTTTATTATGCATTCAAAACTAATACTATGGTTTGAAAGGAAATAAAGCAAATATTTTGGTGAAGCAAATAAATAATGTAAGATTAAAATACTTGAATAGAAAAACCACTTCTGCAAATTGAAAGTATTATTGGTTTACAACAAACTCACCATATGAATGATTTAGGTACATGATTCGCGCATAATTAAAATCATGCATTGATCATGACCAAAATACACAATCTGTTATTAGAACTCATTTCTAAATCCAAAATATTAAAATTGGAACCCACCTTTATAATGCATATTTTAAAAACGAGACAAAAAAGAAAAAGAAATAGAAGAAAGAAAGAAAAAGAAATGGGACAAAAAAAAGTTTGGACATCTAGGCAAAATTCGCCCTTTTATTTATCGTTTCTGTCAATTTAGCTCATTCATATTTCTCTCTCCGCCCATAAGAGCCCATAACAAAATAAGGGTTGGCAAAAATCCCATACTTTTTAAAAAAGTGTCAAAAAAAAAAACCTCATCAAGTTGCTTTGAACGACTTTTGCCACATCTAATATTTTTACATGTTTGTGGTCAAAACAAACACCATATTAAAGGTGAATCCATTCTTAACAACAAACTTATTTAAGCAGCTCCATGAATACATGAATATACTACCACAGTTAATTAAAAAAATGAAAGGAATAATAGCTTGAGATCTCAAATTATCAAACCATCTTTATCAACAAGGGCCAAGAGGCAGCATGTCACGAAAAGCAATCAAGTCTTTTCACAAAAAAGTTCTAAACAAAACCAACACATATCAATAATTATGTCATGCATAAACATAACCACCTCACGCCTATAGACATACAATCTCGTCCGTCGTTCATTAAAACATACCCCAAACTTTTTACAACATGAATCAAGCTGTAAGTTTCTACATTTGAGAAACAAATATCGGGAAAAAAATCTAAGGTATAACTGAGGAAGATAAAGTAAGTGTAAAAAATTAAAGGAGAAAGTACACTAACCATTGTAGGAGAAATGGAGCCGACGGTGATATCAAAAAAACTGTAGAAGATAGAGGAAAGAGATGAGCAGACAATATTGAGAGTGGGAAATGAATACCCATACCTATTTCCTAGATATAAAGATGAAAATGTGTTTCAACAGCTACCAACTGTTTCGTGATAAGTTGTCACTTTTTTTAGAGTATGAGTTTTTCTATTATTATAAAATACTACAAATAAGATACGTGTCATTTTGTGGACGCTCTACATTGTCCTACGTGGCATTTTGTAGATGCTCTACAGCAAATAGAGGCCTTTGCTTATATAATAGGTATAAATCGATGTACATATTACTGTTCATTAAGACAGTAAATAATGTTCATTAATTATTGTATTGTTTTTCTTTTGTTGGCAAACGTGTGTTATATTTTAGAAATAGTCAATCCCAAACAGCCACTACGAATCATGCACTTTAAGCAATATTTAGTTCCAGCAAACCAGCAAACTTCATTAATAAGAATACATGTCAAATTTGTCACGTCTAAATGAAATGTAGCATATCGATGTCTAAGCTTTTAGCTAAGTAACAGCTAAAACAAGTTACAACTAAAATTCTACAGAAAGTTGTAAACACTCATTTAAGCACTTGTAGCCATTGATCTAAATCGGTTCTCTTAGGTTTTGTTTGTTTGTTTTAAAAAATCAATTTTCACCTCTTTTTCTCAACCCTCCTTAGCGGCAGAGGTTTTTTGTTTTTTTTTTTTTGCAACATTATGTTGTTGGTCCTTGTTTTAAATCTGACTACATACCTTAGTAAGCCATAGATAACTTGGATAAATCCAAATTAACTATATGAGAGACACTGACTATGAGTTATCAAGTGTTAATGCGGAATCTTAACACAAATACAGAAAAACGCTAAAACTAAAATGCTATAAAGCCTATCTTCTATTGATCATTCTCTCAAACGTGTGTTAACATTGTGGCCTTAGGTATCCTTCTTATCACACCAATGAAACCCTAATGGGTTTAACCAACAAGATCAAAGGGATAATACATAATCATTTCCTAAATACTCCTAAATATCCTCCTAAGATATCTCTAAGATAACTATTACTATTCTGTTTCATAAACCACTTAACTATAAAACAATAAACTATGACCAGTACTAACTTTATACTGCTAAAAGACAACACATACTAACTTATGTACTGCCAGACTTAACTTAGTACTACTCGCAGTATTAACTTAATACTAAAGAACTAACTATTACTACCTACTTAATATAACTGTTTACTACCAGTATTAAGTCCTGTACAATCTTATTTTACCCAACATCCTCCCCAACTTCTTCTTTGAACTTCAATTCCTTCAAACATTCTTGATCTTTGCTATAATACTTTTATGCTTTCTGAGCTGAGGATGTTGTAAATAGAAATCTTCAAGTTGTTCTTGATCTGCAACACTTCAAGTCTTCTCCTTGTATCTTTGCAGCAACTATTCTTCAAGGCTCTTCAGCAATCCATTATATCAGCAACATTGACAATTTTGTACATCAAATCATAAAGTTTCAGTCTATTCTCATCACTTCCAGGTGTGTTAACTCCTGTGAGAGGTGAATCATTGAAAATTTTAAATGGATTTGATGTCTCTTTACCAGTTAGCCATTCACTCTGGAGTAGTCAGTCCTTTGGCCACCAGAAAGGTGTATGTCCATGGTTAACTGAAAACCATTTCAACTCTCAGTACTTGAAACATTGGTGAGTTGAATACCATATGGTTTTTGGCAAACCATTACAGCCATCAACGGATTTGATATGCCTTTACCTGTAGCCGTTTGCTCAGGGCTAGTCAATCCTTTGGCACCTAGAAAAGGTAAATTCCATGGTGGATTGATAACCATGTCAACTCTTTGTACATGAAACTTGGTGAGTTGATATACCATCCACTTTTTGGTAAAGTGTCAACCATCTAATATGGATTTGCAATTTGTCTTTACCATAAGCCATAATCTTATGGACTAGTTATGGTTTTTCCACAGCCTTTACCACAAGCCATAAACTTGTGGGCTAGCCAACTCTTCACTTAAACAGATATGGTGAGTTGAAAACCATACAACTTATTTGCAAGTTGTCAACCATAGAACGGATTTGAGAAGTCTTTACCAAGAGCCGTTTGCTCTTGGACTAGCCAGTCCTTATGTTGGTTAGACATGGTGAACTGATAACCATTTGTTGTGTTAGTGCATAGCACCTCCACCAAGTGTTATCCTTCTCATCTCTATTCTAGACTTCTAACTTTACAAACTTCACTACTTCCTAATACCAGCTTGCTTTTCCATCATTTTCAACAATCTATAGCAATCCTCACTCATCTTTCCATCCAAAAGCTTCATTTTCAACATAGTTTGACATACCTCAGCAGATAAAGGATACTTTCTTTCAGACAACATATAAACATCCATGGATTCTAAGTTCAAGCAATGTACCCTACAGGTATCATAATATCTCCAACTTATAATCTTTTGCTGTCCTAATTCACTCCATATAGAATCTGTATTAAGAGGTTCTTCAAACATAGTTCTTAAACATTTCCAAAATCCCTTCTCTAACTTATCCTCTGGCCCATCCATCCCATATCTATTCATTACAATCCTATACAACTCAGTAAGATCATCTCTAGATATAGACTTCAACATAGCACCAAAATTAATATATACTATGTCAGTACCATCTTCCCTAACTATTTGGTACACTCCTTTTTCTCCTTGCTTAATAATCTTATAGGTAGCTACACTAGGTGTTTTCATAGCTACAGGAACAGGATTAATTGGATTAGTATAGGAGTTCAGTACTGTGTTAGACTCTTCATGCTCTCCAATCATTATCTGATTCTCCAGGAATCATTTTCATCAACACTTGTATTCATACCTTTCCTTGCCATTTGCTTTCTTCTCTTTCCAGACTTCTTTGTTGATTCATCCTCCTTTGATTCATCATCTTTATCTTCTTTCAGTCTTTTTGGGAGTCTTTGTTTGAAGTCTTCACCGCAATCTTTTCAAGCTAGCTTTAGGTGGCTTCAAAACTTATTGGAGCGCAGAGTAGGACTCAATCTATTTACAGCTTCGTCAATACTCTTCCTCTGACTTCTGCAAAACTCCATATTTCTATCAGATGATTTAATCTTCATGACCTTGATTCTTTAAGTAGTTCATCATGTAAGTTTTCAGCTGTGATTGGGTCATGGGCTTGTTCCTTTTAGCTTTGGCTCTTTCTTCAGCAACAACTATCTTCTTTGATTCACAAGATCCACCATTCTCTCCTTGAAGTTCACTTCTCAAGCATGCTCTTTGACAACTCTGCATTAGATCAAGTTTTGCTCTAATCAAAATCCCAATCTTCATTTGTGTAAAACTGAGCCTCAAACTGTATTGAGCTTTTTCTTTTCTTCTGTTGCCTCCAGTTAGTTCTTCTTCTCTGCAGTTCTTTGTGCTAGGAGAGCATCCAAATGTATCTTGCTTTGCTCCTCTTCTTTTTGTGCAGGATCCAGTCTTATTATACTTCTTTAAGCTAGCTTCTTCTTGTAAAATTTGTTCCTTTGACTTCTTTGGAGTTTCTTCACTCAGCATAGGAGCTTTCCCTTCTCTTTGTCCTTTATCTTCACCATGCTGTACGATCCTTGTCGAATAACAGTATTATAAGTTCGTTACTTTACCAGTATTAACTTTACTAGCAGTATTAACTTCCTCACCAGCAGCATTAATCTCACCAGCAGTATTAATCTTTTCAGAAACAAGCAACATCTTCTTGAAAGTCCAAGCTTGAGACTACTTTCTTACCTTTAGTTCTTTACTCTTGTATCTCCTTCCTTTGTCAATGGACCTTGACTTTAAAGAGGCAACCTTTTGAGTGAGTTTTGGCTGCTTCAAGAGTGTATTGGGCTTATATCTTCCACTTGTTCTCCCTGTAAGCATGTGCTTTGTGTAGGAGGAGTAAACCAGGTCCTTGTATTGAAGAATCTTTGAGGATCATCTTGAATTTTCTCCTTTGAGCCTCAGGGTCTTCTCCTCTGAATCGTCATAACTAAATCCTCCCTTTTAGAGAAACCCTTTCCAACTTCTACCACCCCCCTCTTAACTCAGCTTCACTATTGCATTCCTATGGTTAGTTGGTTTTGTTTAAGATCTATTTCTAGGCTATCAATTCTTGAATCACTGGGACAGTGTGAACAGAATAATCATAGGCATTGAGACTTGGAGCCTGTTTTTTATTCGTAGTGTTTGTGGGGTGAGAGTAGATGGTGGACAGGAGATTGCTCCTCATAGATGTACTCATCTGTGGTAGGTTCAGTCTCAGGTGGTGGTGGTGGTGGTGATGTAGGTGTTGGAATAGGTGGTGGTGTTGGTGTTGGAATAGGTGGTGGTGTTGGTGATGGAATAGGTGGAGGTGGAGATGTAGATGTTGGGATAGGTGGTGGTGTTGGTGATGGAATAGGTGGAGGTGGAGATGTAGATGTTGGGATAGGTGGTGGTGTTGGGGATGGTTGAGATTGACCTTGAGCAGCATGTTCTTGTCCTGCATTAGGGTTAGTAGCAACAAGCAACATAGAAGGCAATAAAGGTCTTGGTGCCCCTTGAAAACCCCTTATTCTATATTCTCAAAAATATCTTTTTGGTCAGGCTCACAGCTAGATAAGGGTGTTTGTTTTCTGTTTGAATATTCAAAATCATTTGCAGAAAACGGGGATACATCAAAAACTTTTTCTTGCTCTTCAAATTTGCCACCATACCATCAAAAATGAGTTTTGAAAAATTATAAACTCTACCAGTGGATAGACAGATCAAAGCAGTGGTATATTGCTACCAAAATGATCCATCCAGCCACTTTTCGAACTTATACAGTGCAAAGATGATGGACTAAGTATCGCCATTGGGGTGTATAAGAAAACTTTTTCCAAAAGTGTAAATGTTCATACTGTAGGATACCTATTTGTCCCATACCCTCAAAAAGTATCATTAGGCAAATATGTATATTCATGTGGCGTCATTAATTGAAGTGAATCCCTAATGACGCACTCAGAGATTGTGTACTTTGGTATCAATAGTTGCATTAATTTCGAGAAGGACCGTCAGCTTTAGTGCAATCTGCCAAAATTGTTTCTACAATGGGAAACTTGATAGTTGGTTTAAGCAGTTAAAGCATAACTGAGGTTGGAAACTCGAAGAAAATACACATTTCTCAGCAAAACCCTGCACTTTCGTTAGGCTTGCGCAAAAACCCCACTTGATTGTGTTTGTCACAATAATTTAATTGAGCCATTGGACAAACCGTATTAAGTACTTAGGTTTTGTTGTAAATGAAATTGTAGATGCTGGTAGCAGAACGCTTGACTATTTTCGTTAGAGAGGAAATTTTTACTTTGCAAAAGAAAAGGAGATAGCAATAAAAGAAAAGTAAGAAAGAGGAAATCATACGTTATTCTATATATGCTACTATGTTAGTTCTTATTTGCGTCCAGGTTAGATATCTCTAACGGTTACATTTAACAGTAATTCAAGATATAAAAAAGTCAAATTTCCCGCAACCAGCATTAACAAGATACCTACCTGTTTATTTAACAATGTACCACTTCCAGACTTAATTTTGGTTCATACAGAATTAATTATGTGTCAACCCGAATTTAACTATATTTCAATCACCAGAATTAATGTGTGTATGAAAAAATGGGTCAATTGTTAAAACCTTGGCACGCCTCCCTTTCATTCATGCTATGCCTGCAAACGTAGTCTAAAACAAAGGTAAAATCATTATGCAGATTAAGAAATTGTATAAACAGATTAATGAATATTTAACCTACACGAATCAAATTTTACTCTACTTAACTACCCAGTATTAATGGAAATAATAACTACCAGGATTAAAAGATATTAAAACTACCGATTTAACCCTCTTAATTCCAGTTATTAATAGAATATATCTACCTGATTAAAAATCAATTAACTAACAGTAATTAGATTACTTAGCTACCATAATAACAAAACTATAAAACTTAAGCCTCCCTTAAATGTTGCTATGGGTTGTCATACCATGCTAACCCTCCAAAGTATTAAAAACCGTTGGTCCATCAAATGGTTTGGTCAACAAGCTCAGCTACATTTAGTCTGTCGTGAATTTTCTCCACACTTATGAGCTTCTTCTCATACAATCTCTGATGTATGTGGTGTCGAATCTCAATAGGGTTTGGTCTTAGACAATGATAGTCAGGGTTATTCACAATGAGATTGTGCTTTCATTATCAATGTGGGATTTTGGTTATATTCATGAGAAGTTGAAAACCATAGTCAAACAATTGATTTAGAAACCCACCAAACTTGTTCCACAGCAATTTGCAGCAGTATATATTTGTACTCTCCATTTTAATTTTAATCCCAATTACAAAACAAATTTCCCTTTCAGTGGTTGAAGTGGGCTACTTTAGTCTGTTTCTTACTATTGAAAGGAGATAAGAGTCTTTTGACCAAGAAAGAAATTGACAACCACCTGTTGTGGATTTCCCTATGGATTTCCTGTCATTGGTTCGGAACCACCATTAGTCCACTATCAGAGAATGCTTCCAAATCAAGGGTGATTCCTAGGATACATATCCAAGTCGGCTTGCCTTTGGAGGATACTTGAAGATCCTCTTGTCAGATTGAGATGAGAAGTTCTTTGGAGTTACCTGAAAACGTGAAACAACACATATGCATACATAATTATCAGGTTCTAGAAGCAGTTAAGTACAATGATGGGAACCTATCATAGATCTGTACTAGTGTACCTCTAAATCAGAAAGCTTCCTCATCCTTTTGTTCAAAGGTACTTGGTCTCCATGGCGTAGTGGATGGCTGCTTTGACAATTAATAGATCAAATTTGTCTTGAGTATCTCAGCTTACATCTTGTCTTGAGATGATGAAGATGCCTCCTTGTTCTGCTTGACTTGTTTAGACCTAAGAAAGAAAATGATAGTTTCACCCATGGAACCTCATTGAAAATATGCTTTGCATTAAAGCTTTCAAAACTCATCAAACCTAGAATTTGTTGGTAGACGCCCAAAATTGATATCATCAACCATACACTTGAAACAACATGATTATCCTTTTTGTTTCTTCTAATGAATTAAAGTCTTGTCAATCGGTGCCCCTCTTGTATCCATGGCTTCTTTGGAATGTTGACAAAGTAGCATACCAAGCTTTGGGGACTTGGTTGCAATCCATTACAAGCTTTGACCACCTTATAAACCATGTAGGATGATCAGGATCAACAAACACAGGAGGTTGTTGAGACATAAACTCTTCATCAATGGTGCCATACAGGAGAAAAGCACTTTTAACTTCCATTTGATAGACTATGAATCCCTTAAATGAGGCGAAGGTCTAAAAACAACCTTGTAGCTTTCAATTCTTGCTACAGGAGCAAAAACCTCATCTTAGTCAATCACCTTCTTCTGGTCTATGGACCTTGAGTCTACCAGCCCTTGCTTTTGTTTTGACAATACTCCCTCTAATCCTTCTTTGTTCTATATACCCATTTAGTACCTTCGACCTTAGCACCATTGGGTAAATCAAACCAAAACCCATACTGTTGAAAGCTTTTGAACTGCAACAATTCTTCCTGCATAGCTTTCAACCCAAGCTTATCTTCAAGGGCTTCAGAAGACTGTCCTTGGTCAGATTGTGATAGTAAATGCTCAAACTAGATGTTTCAAAACTGCTTTTTATGCATTTTCTTCGAGCTCGCATTTATACCTCAGCATAGAGTTCTTGATGGTCTGCCCGATCTCTTTGGCATCTCCATGCCATGAAAACGTCTGAGATGATCTTTGGAACAAGCCATATACAGTTGTGTTCTTGCTCTTTCCTTTCTTTTCTCATCAGCAAAACTGTTCTTCCTGTGTGGTTGGAGGAAAGAACCCTGTATACTCCATCCTTACCTTTGGTGACTCGCTTCTTTGAGTTCCCATTCTGATCACTTTCCGGGGACTCAGTTATCTATATACTCAAGATAATGGTCCATCTTCATCGCCCACGTTCATAATCTCCTTTTTGAAGGAACAGGCTGTTTAATGTTTGAAAGTGTACTTTGTGGTGATAATTTGTGGTTAGTTTAGCTAAGGGAGCATCTCCGCTTTGTTGGATGCTGGTAACAGATCCATCAAAGATGCCTCATCATGAAGAGATAGTTCCTAATCATCATGAAGAGGGAAAATTTTTCGTTTGCAGACATGACTATATGTTTGTGGAATAAAAGGTTTTTGATCTATGTTCAATCTTGTGTTAAGTCCCTTTGTGGCTCTTGATGACTATAAAACCTTGAATCCTAGATATCAAGAGCAACCCGCTCTGATACCAATTGTTGAACCACGATCTAGCCATCTAGGATATAATAACAATGATTAACAAACACGCAGCGGAATAATTAAGAACACAATCATTGTTATGAACAAGGTTTTCTTATTCATAAGACTACTAATAAACTAATAAGCACATAGATGATTCATGACTCATCTATGGCTAACTACAACTATTACACGACACACACTTTGCTATTAGACTCTCATTGAGAAGTCTGTGTTTTTCTAGATTCTAAAACTATTCACCCTACCTCTCTTTATATACTAGAGGGGCTAGGGTTTACATAAAACCTAGCTTACTATGAAAGCTAACTTAATATTTATCTTTAAGTCCTTGTTGTTTCTTTTATCTTCAATGTTGCATATAATGTTTTTTAATCATCAAATTATAATTCCAAACAATCTTCCCCTATTTGAGATTACAAAACAATCTTCATGTATGAAACAACCTTCAAAGCTTTCCCTTGAATTAAGATCTTTCTGTATGTCACCACTCATACTAAGTTGCAAATCATGAAACTTCTTCCCCTTTTTGTAATCATCCAATAAGGGTCTTCGTGTAGATAAGCAACTAATAAGCACTTCCCCTTAAGTGATAACCATCTCTTTGAATCATGAACTTAGTAGGCTCCAAGTAGTAATTATTGATGAAGAAAAATGAGTATTACCCATATGTTGAAGAAGTAGAATCTCCCAAGCTTGTGTCTTATGTCTTGCACTATCCACGTGACGTCGAACTTATACAAATGCTGGTAATCATTTGATAATTATAAGTAGACCGCAACCTCTTGACAAAAATCCTCATCTTCTATGAGACACATACTAAGTGATAGCAAATGTACGTAGTAAGCACCATAAGATAGATCGTACACGTTTGCTAGATTCGTCAAGTCTTCGTCACCACATTATAAGCACGAATAAGTTATCTTTAAATGTTGTCAGCCATTTGAGATATAATAAGACACGCACCTGTGAAAATCAACTACAACAACACACAAGTAATAACCAATCTTCATCAAAAATAATCACTGTTCAAGACCCAAATGCGTCCGTGTTGGCTTCAAATAGTTATAATTAATGAGAAACATCTAAGTGCAACAACATCATCTTCTCTCATGTGACTGCTGCCTCATCCGGCGATCTGCTTGTATTCCTTATTTGTACCGTTGCCTCATCCGGCGATCTACGAACAAAAAGGGTACCCTTGTCACATAATTGATTAAAAGGTCATCGCATCAAATGTCTTTCATAATACTTTCCACAACAAGCCATCATCACTCGAGATCCAAATCCATCCAATAAATCAAAAAGTGTGTGTCATCCGATATCGGCCAACGCTAGCAGTACAAACTAGCTATATCGGACACAACTAGCAGACTTAACCATAAGCCTAGCAGAATTAACAACCAAACCAAATCAGCAACACTTTTTTCTGTCCCAAAGCTGTTGCTAACTGCTGTAGCGACATAATTTTCTGTCATAAAACTGTTGCTAATCCATCGCAAACATGTGGTCTCCTTCCTCCCATAGTAATTAGTGACATAAATTTCTGTCGCAGACCTGTTGCTGTTCTGTTACGAATCACCAGAACTAACTTCGTACAAGACCAGTATTAAAATCGTACGACCAGAATTAACATGTATAAGCAGAATTAACTCCATACAAAAGCAGTACAATATGTACCATCAGCACCATTTTCATCTTGA
>BQNB010075320.1:0-10305 GCA_026074375.1 Tanacetum coccineum
TTTTTCTCTCAACTCTCTCTTTTATCTATCACCTCTCTTTCTCTCTTTCTAGTTTTTCGATTTGTGTTTGATTCGTGTTATGAAGTAAAGTAAATCGGGATCCTACAATAGGTTTTCTTAAAATGTGTGTAAACACGAACCACCCAAAAATGTGTTTGTTAATATGTTGGAATCAAAGATTTGTATAAAAGTTAGACCGCAATTGATTAAAGAGTATCATAATTGTAATGAACACAATATCCCAAAATGTTTCAAGCATGTATTGCATAGTATGCAACATAAGGTGTGATTACGATTGTACCCTTAAGTTTCATGAAACTGCGACGTAGACTTATCAGTATGCCACTTTATTCAAGGCACGGTAAGAGTTCATGAGTATGTTGTGCTGGCCCTGAGGCTCCAAGCCAGTCATGATCTGACATGGTATAAGTTCTTTAGTTTGATCTCGAACTAGTGAGAGCTAATCACCCAAATGGGGGTTGTCAATCCCCAATAGATCTATTTTATAACATTTGCGCTTACCCTCTAAGTAATTAACAGTTCATGCAACCTAAGCAAATCCGTAATCATTCGAGTAAAAGTAAAGTTGTTTTGCTTCCATAAGTAAAAACAAGTATTGTATCTCACCATGAGATATGAAAATGAGTTTGTAATCAATCATGTAATGAGTTTATAAATGTTCTTGTAACCGAGTTTGTAATCAATCATATAAATGAGTTTGTAAACGTTTATGTAAATGAGTTAAGAAATAAAGTATGTAGAAGAGTATGTAAAAGAGATTGTAAATGAATATGTAACCAAGTTGTAGCGAGCATGTATTCTCTTCAGAGATTTGTAAAGTAATGTAAAACAAGTGAAAGATGAGCTATAAACTCACCTCTAGTGAAAGTAGTGATTATCGCAAAATCAATAAAGTAATCATCGCAAACGATCCAGAATTCAACCTAATTAATTATAGGTCGTATAATGTATAAATACAACGTCGTAAGTTATACAGTTACACCACCACCTATTAGTTTTTGTTTAATTTAAAAAGTTGAAACAATGTTTAAGTCACGCTTGCTAATTAAATGTCCAAGTATTCGTATCCGTAAAGAAAGTATTATTGTTGACCAACACTTGATTATTTGTTAATAATATTCGATTTAGTATTTTCATTTTTTATATCATGATATTATATAAATGGTTTAATTGTTTTTTAAAATAATATTTATAAAGTTAAAAATGTATATAAATACTATATTAATGATATGATAATATTTCTTGACGTTTTATAGCCCAAACGGACTCGAAAACACTCGTAAACTATATTTTTAGTTTCTATCAGATTGTTATATTTTTATAAAAATTACAGAAAATTATTTATAAAAATTAATTATTTTTATAATTTTTATTTATCCGAAATCTTTAAAACTCATAACTTGCTCATTTTAGCTCCGTTTCGCGTGTTCTTTATATGTATGAAATCATGATGAAATAATCTATTTAAATAAAATGTTCACAATTTTTATAAAAACACTTTTATATATTTAATTATCGTAAACTTGTAAATAGCATAACTTCTTCATTATAGCTCGGTTTTTCAAGTTCTTTATATGCTTACGATCCTTATAATATGTACTATCTTAATAAAATGTTTCCTGAATTTATAAATGTAAGCCTTTAAATATGTCAGCTAATACAGAATTACAATAGTTTACTTATAGTCAGATACACAAGGACTAAAAATATCAAGTTAGGATAGTAGTGTGTATCAAAGACTATATATACCCTCCTATACTTCCATAGGAGGGTGAGAATAATCATTTGTATCATTAGGTGTGTGTATTTCTCTCTCTAAAAAACATACATCTTTTCCTCTCTACGCTTTTTTTCTCAACATCAATAATATGGCTACTTATTATTTCTATCCTCCTTGACCTTCGGATCATCTCTCTAGTTTGTGATATCTTATTGTCAACAATTGGCATCAGAGCCTAGGGTTTTTTGTGTTGTTGGTTTGTATTTTTATATGGTGTTCGTGCCTTAAATAAGCACTTTCGTAGCTTATTTTTAAGCCAAAAAGCTTTGGCTTTTCATGGTTGGTGGTATTTTATGTAAAAGCTTGAAACTTTCTTATTTCTATAGTTTCTAGCTTATTTGTACAAGTGGCTTATGGATTTGCATAGCTTATTCTTGAGTTTTTATGGTTCAGATGATTTTTTGTACTCAAATCTTGATTCAAAATTTTTCGTGTTAAAAATCATCAAGTTTGGATTTTTATGGTTGTTATTGCCTTAGATAAGCAAGAAGTACAAAAGAATTTGGGTAAAAACGTCAAAAATTAAGTCTTTTTGTGTTTTGAAAAATTTGAGTTTCGTCTAGTAGAAGGCGAGTTAGCAATGTGTAGTGGAAGGGGAATTAGCTATCTTTAGTGGAAGGTGATTTAACAAAATTCTTCACAAGTTGATTTAACAATTTTTCTTCACAAGGTGATTTAAAAATTCTCACAAGGTGATTTAACAAGGCGCTTTAACAATTTTCTTCACAAGGTGATTTAACAAGGTGATTTAACAATTTACTTCACAAGGTGATTTAACAAGGCGATTTAACGATTTTCTTCACAAGGTGATTTAACAAGGCGATTTAACGATTTTCTTCACAAGGTGATTTAACAATTTTCTTCACAAGGTGATTTAACAAGGCGATTTAACAATTTTCTTCACAAGGTGATTTAACAAGACGATTTAACAATTTTCTTCACAAGGTGATTTATCAAGTTGTCCAAGCAAAGGCGAATTAACAATTTTATTTAGAAGGCGATTTAACCATTTCTTTAGAAATTAATTTATCCTATTTTCACCAAGAACCAAACTCAAACACCTTCCATAACACTAAAACAAACACAACACTTAATGTAAAAACAATCCGAATAAGATTCACTAAAACGACAAACGGCTAAGGATTCGGATTACGATGACAAGTGATCACGAAGTTGATTTAGTATCCCTTATTTGAGATTGAAGTAGATTTTACGAAGGCGTCTACTTATTTTATGAGCGAGACTTACTTATATTTCCTACCCCTTTTCTTCAAACCCAATCTATCGATTGATGACTTGCTTGAATGTATAAGGTTATGATTGAGACTTGCATTATCTAGTTATACCCAATGTAAGGAGTTACATTGTAGTACTCATGGGTTATAGCTATCATTTAAAGGAGTTACGTTGTAGTACTCAATGTCACATGCAGAAGCCGATGTGGATAATTTCAAGAGGTGTTGTACTTTTCATATACTTTGTGATTGGAGTATAGGGTACTTAGAGGCTTTCTTCTGCACCGTTCTTCAATCAACAATAGTGCAAGATTAAGTAAAAAATTTAGGGAATTTTACTTCAGTTTCAAGTTTGGTATATCGGGTTTACTTCACCAAGTGGTCACTACAATAGCTGACAGTATACGAGGTTGGTAAGTTAGCCAGAGAGTTTAAAGGTTGAGATGTAATCAGCAATTCTCACGAGATATTTGAAGCTACAGAACGTCAATGATACTTCATAGTCTCAGTAAAATCTTTCAAAGTTCTTCAATGTCTTTCATAACTTTTCAAGATTTTTGCTTATGACAAGAACTTCTCGAGTATATGGTTGTATACGTCAATGATGCTTCCGAGAGTTCAAAACCATCATGGGGGAATACGTATACTTTGATACTTTGAGGTAATCAGGTTAACTTCTAGGGGGAGTAGTATATACTACTTTACTTAGTATGGTTTGTGAAGTATTCTACATACGTGAGAAGATTTGTTACTAAAGGGATAAATTGCTCACACTCGGGACTTAGTGGACTTTGGTGTAGCAATTCACATCAGCACTATCCTGGAGGAAGAAAAGTGCATTTTTGGGTCTTAATTAATTTTGGTGCTACGGTTTCAACTTCGTTAAAAGGGATAAATTGTGTACCTCAGGTATTGGATGGTTCTTCTACAAAATTCAGCTGTGCACTTTAAATGTCAATGTTAGAAGATCGTATGAGCTACATCAAATTTTCAAAATCTGTTAAACATACGGATGTTGGTTTGGGGGAAGCTGATTCAGAAACTTCGCCAAAAAGGAGTCTAGAAAGAAAGCTTTTCAAGACATGTTGCATGAATTGAGGGGAAGTTAATCCAACTCATGCATACTACAATGGTTCCAGAACAAGTAAAAGACACAGAAGATCCAAACTAGAGTACAAGTATCAAGACAAGAAGACAAAGACATCATCTTCAGCATTAGAAGCACTTTGGAAGACTTTATTTTGTTGTATTTTGTACTTGTTAGGAACATTGTAAGTAATTCCATATGCCCACATATTAGGGGAAGATTGTTAGCCTTAAAATATGTCGACTAATACGGAATTACACTAGTTAACTTATAGTCGGATACACAAGGACTAGAAATGTCAAGTTAGGATAGTAGTGTGTATCAAGGACTAAATATACCCTCCTTCCAATACTTCCATGGAGGGGTGGAGGATCATTTGTATCAATTTCACCAAAGTGTGTGTGTGTTTTTTCTCTCTTTAAAACACATACACATCTTTTCCTTTCTCTTTCTATTAATAATATGGCTTACTTCTTGTTTCATCCTCCCCGACCTCCGGATCAAGTTTAGCTAGTGTTTTTTATTACATACATTAACCGACACTCGAAACCAAAAAACCCAAACTAGTAACTTGTGTAACTTGTCTAAACAACCTAGTATAATTCGCCTATTACAAAATGAGTTTAGTTCGCCTTTCATAATCGTTTAATTCGCCTCCTCTCAAATTTGTTTAATTCGCCTCCTACGTCTTCGCTTAATTCGCCTTCACTAAAAAAACTTTACTCACCTTTCCACTATGAGTTCCTTATTCGCCTTGCACAAAAAAATTTCCCTTATTCACCTTTACAGTGGTGCCTTATTCGCTTCCACAAGTTGTTGATTTATTCGCCTCCAAATCTGGTATGACTAATTCGCCTTTACGGGTTATGATTAACTTGGCTTCACAAACCAACAAAAACATACGACGTACGAACTTGTCTGTTTTTGCAAAAACAACCCAACACTGATCCACAATAATAGGAGATGTGTTATCTTTCTTGTTCCTTAGTTCAAACCGCATGGACCATAAAAGTAATAAGCCACCCAAAAAGCTTGAATAAGCTTATAGATAAGCTCTAAATAAGCTTAAAACAAACTAATGAAACAAGAAAGAAGAACGTGGTTGATAAGCTTAGAAATAAGCTACTAAATCTGTTTCAAACTCAATAAGCCATAAATATCTTCCTTGTGTTCGTGACTTTGTAAGCCAAAATAAAGATGTGTTACAAAAAATAAGCCCAAAAGAGTAGCCCAATGTAAATGAAATGATGAAACAGTAGGCACGTTGTGAAAAAACAAAACAAAGAAAAATACACCAAGTCAAAGATAAGCTATAAAAAACAAACCGTGACCTTTAAGAGTTCCAAATTAAACGAAAATAAGCTCAAAACTAAGACCACAAACGAACACTAAACCCACCCTGTAGCGAGTGATACCAAATGTAGGAACCAAGAAATCACTTTCACTTCACCATTGTAACCAAGAATTGGAAAGAAGATATGAAGAAGTTACAGAGAGAAAGTAAGAAAGAAAATGAGATGGTTGATTTCTAGCAAATGTGTTTGTAACAAATGAGAACCAACACCCTCTCCACACTTAGAGAGGGGTATTTATACCACTTTAATGGGTCGGCCTTATAAGGCTTTATGGACCGTGGTATTTGTCTGGGTAAAAGCTATAAATGCTCTACATACTTACAAAAATGGTCCAAAATGAATAATCAACGTGAAAAACACTCATTATGCATAATATACCGTGTTTTTGATTCATTATGCATACTTTTTTACATATGCATAATGAATCATAGAGAAAAAGTATGTTATGCATAATGAATCATAGAAAAAAGTATGTTATGCATAATGAATCACAAGATAAAAATATATAATGCATAATGAGTGTTTTTCACGTCGGTTATTCATATTGGACCTTTTTTGTAAGTAGGTAGAGCATTTATAGCTTTTACCCTATTTGTCTTGGGTCAGGCTTGGGATTACTTGGGCTTTAAGCACACAACGCTTACAATATTAGATTAACTAACAAGCCCAACTCCTGTTCTAGCCTATTACAACATTTACTAAATAAAGACCGAGCTTCCATTATTAGTAGCCGAGCTTCCTTGTTCAACTCAATATTTTGAGGGTAACATTTTACTATCGAAATTGACAGTTTGACCATATCGAAATTGTTATTTTGACCATTGAAATTAGACTTATCATTTTTCATGATTTCCAATGTTTAAACTAAGTAAGCTCTTTGATCAAAATTTGGTACGATTAAGCTCGATTTGATCCACAAAACACGTACTAGATCTCTCCCGGCGATAGATACCACTTGTTATATGTCATGTTTTCATAGTAGATATCATACGAAATCTTTAGAATAGAGGAGATGAGCTAGAGAGTATTTTTCATTATTTTCAAAGTTTTCATTCCAAAAAGGGAAAATAGAAATGGGAGGGAGAAGTGAGTTTACAAAATGTAAAGACTTGTATAAATACTCCTCCTAGATTGGTATTTATACTTATTGTTGTTTCTATTCTATTTTCCTAACTTTAGTCAAACCTTGGTCAATTTTACTTAACTTTGACCAATATAGACTTTATTACATTATAATTACTAATAAAAATGTAAAACTAAACAAAACTATACAAAGACCAATTCATCTAATAATAAACACTTTTCTTAATCCTAACAAACTTTGATTGTCTCGTCAATCACCTCCCTTTAAGATGATAATATGGATTTTATAAATATTTTTAATTTAGGAATAAATTGAGCTTGATTTCTATATTTTAGTTCAAGATATAAGTTTATTTGGATACCAAACTTTATTTGGATATTAAGGGACCAATCCTCACCCTCCATCTCAATCTTGATCCAATGGATGATATTAAACCCAAAACTCATTTTCATCCCTTTTTTTGAATGTTAATATCTCACAAACCGTTAATCGTTAAGCGAAAAAAAGATATACCATCATGACGAGCATTTAAATATCTTTTTATAGATATCTACATTGATATACTTTCGACAAACTTTTTTTTCGTTTTTTTCATTTTTTTTTACGTTTTTTCGTTGTTGAAACTTGCATGAGAAATCACATGTAATAAAAAATTAATAAAATTACACATGATATTAGTGTTAAATAACATATGATATTAGTGTTAACTCATATATGATATGTAATTCTAATGCAATCACATGTAATTCGATGTTAGTGTTAAATCACATGTGATTTTATACGAATATTCAAATTAGTGTTTAATCACATATGATATTTAATGCAAGTTTCAACAACGAAAAAAAAACGTAAAAAACGGAAAAAACGTGAAGCAAGCGAATTTTTTTTGTCGAAAGTGTGGAAAACTAGAAGGGGGTTGAATAGTTTACCGCTTTTTAATTTAATATTTAAAATTTGTTTATAAAAACTTAGATTCGACTTTTTGTGAATTCAATACTTGCACGATATGAACAATGTAAATATGTAGAAGTAAATAAAAGATAAGAGCTGGAAAGATCAAACCGCAACACAAGGATTTATATATTAACCATGTATAAATCAAGTCAACATTCAAAGTCAACGGTCAGCATTCAAAGTCAACGGTCAACATTCAATATTCAAGTCAAGTCAACATTCAAAGTATATTTATTAGTCATTAATTTGTATTGGGCCTAAGCCCATAGTAATGATTCTAGAATGATCTTTTGTATCTTATATATAGGATAATTGTTATCAATTGTAAGCAACCAAAATCAATTAGCCTTTCAATGAAGTTTTACCAATTATAATATGGTATCAGAGCCATAAACACTCACCATCAAAAACCCTAAATAGCCTCTCCTTTTTTTCTGTTTGACAGCATAAGATAAGTCTGGGCACGTAAAGGTAAGATACTGAAGAGCACCAGCAAGGCTGCGATATAAGGTTGGGTCACTGACAGGGTCACCATCCGAACCAAGCTTGGACTCTGTATCATCTACTACTCAGCTTACTGTGTATACTGATGCTGATTGGGCTGGGTGCCCTGTTACTCGTCGGTCAACATCCGGGTATTGTGTGTTTCTTGACGACAATCTTTTATCATGGTCTGCAAAACGTCAGGTTACCTTGTCTCGTTCTAGTGCTGAAGCTGAATATCGAGGTGTTGCTAATGTTGTTGCTGAGACTGCTTGGATCCGTAATTTGCTATTTTTGCCCTATTGGCCTTAGCTTTTTCAGCTACTTTCTAAAATAGAAAATTAATATTCATGAATAAGCAGCCCAAACATTTTGTAGAAAAAATTCCACGTGTGTAACTAAAGTTTATATATGCAAACAAAAAACTAAACATAAATATACAATTAGCATGAATAGTGGTAAAGTCAAATGATTTAAGTTTGGCAAACTTATAGCGGCAAAGTTCAATGGTTTCAGTTTGCTAAAGTTGAATGAAGCATGCTGATTTTTGCATGTTTCACAAGAGAAAACTACTTTATAATGAAACTTTCTTTTCGGTAAACGTTAGATACCTAACACTATTTACATTTCAAGGTTCATTCCCGCTACTGTGATTTACAGTATATATTATCTTCCTTTACTTGATAAAAGAAAAAAAATTCAAAGGCGTGGCATTAAAATGTAGACCATTTTGCCAAATATTAAAAGAACAAATCTTGAAGTCTTTTGCTGGTAAATTTAGTATACATTGTCAACTATGGCCAACATTAAATACGATTACGATGTCATTATACCTTTGCTGGTAAATTTAGTATACATTGTCAATTTCAAAATAAGCTGATGGTTGTTCTTGCATTATGATTAGTTAGCATTCATATTTGATACAGTACATATATATTGGGCTATGCATTATGGTTTGTAGATTTTGGCTCTTTTTTTGTCGAATAACTAGTGCTATGGATACATTAGAAAAGGATTCTAGACTTATTTTTAAGAGACAATATTGATATTTTTATCGGGTCAACATGAACCCGATTCGACCCGACATAACCCGAACCCGATAACCCGATATCTTATCGGGTCGGTTGCAGATCATATAAAAGTGTTGTGTTTATGCCAAAAAAATGTTGCATTACATTTGGAAAAGTGTTACACTTAAGTAAAATAAATGTTGCATTTTAGTGTATAAAGTGTTGCACTTTGGTACACAGAGTGTTGCATTTTAGTGTAATGAGTGTTGCAATTGAGACTAAAGTGTTATAGTTGAGTCTAAAAAGTGTTGTGTTTGAGTGTATAAAGTGTTGCACTTTAAAGTATCACATCTGGTTACATAGGCAACACATTTAAAAAATGTTGCACATTCCAATTAAAAGTGTCACTTATACTTAAGGCAACGTTACATAACGTAGCACTTGATAAAGTGTCACATTATACATAATGTAACATTTTTTACCTATAATACAACACTTAATGAGTGTCGCTCTAACTCCATTTTGTAGTAGTGTATCTAAAATAACATTCCTCTAATTTAAATGCTAGATTTGCATGTTATTATATATTCAAGTTATCCCATAGATACATATATTTGCAAAAAAATAAATACACTCCCTGTTATATATATGTTTTCTACAGTGGTTGTTTTTTCATGTAAATATTTTAATTATCATGTAAATATTTTAAGTAATATTGTGAAATCCTAGTTAAAACCTTAAAATCGTGTAAGTTGATTATTTGACCTTTTTGATTTTTCTACTACAAAATATGCCTTGATCGATTACTACAAAATGTGCCTTTTAGACCCTCTATAAAAAGCACAGGTCTAAATAAGAATAAAGATACGTGAAAGTAAAATACATCCATATATATGTGAAAAAAAGACCCATGTCTATTATTTACATCGGTCTAAAAGGAATTTTGTTAGGACCTAGATTGTAAACAAGGTTGGGGGACAAGCATAATAGACAAAAGATTACATTGTATTGCCTTGATTATAATGAAAGAGTTTACAAAGGAATTTATAGAAAACATAGAAAACCTAATATCTAAACGGGCCTAAAATAAACTAACCTAATACAGGCCTAATAAAATATACTATTAATTCTAACATCAATCATGCTCAGCTTGTTACAAATATAAAACCTAAAAGTAACGCTCCCGGACACATTATTCCGCTGCGACCCTATTTAGGGGTGTTACAATAAACGTTAACTAATACTTGCTTTATCATACGTAATTATACTTATATACTAGCAGTCCTTAGGAATCGA
>BQNB010075320.1:12227-31508 GCA_026074375.1 Tanacetum coccineum
GTGTAAATAGTTGCACATGGACCTTTATAAAGCTCTTTTGGGCTTGGCTTTGTATCATATTTATATATAGTAAACTTGGTCGGCCCGTTCAAGGTGAACCGGGTCGAGTCTTGAAGTGCGGCCGGATCCGTTGGACTCGTTTTTTCATGATCTATCCATCGGTGTGTTCGGTAAATTTTTACGACTTTGTTTGAATCCCGATAAACGTGAAAACATCGTCGAAAGTCACTCAAAAATTACCGTTTTGCTTCATTTTCAATCCTTTGTACCTGTAAGACATAATAACACAATACAAACATATTTGCAATATATTTTATCATATTTTATGGTTATTAGTTCGATTTAAAGTGTTTTCCGGGGTATAAATGATGTGTGTTTAAGCACACATCAAATTCCCCCACACTTAGCCATTGCTGGTCCCACACGTAAAGTTTATAAAACACGTCCGAAAATAAATATTTTAACCCTCCCTTAACATATGACCCTCACATCAAACAAGAATAGAAAAGGTCCATTAAGAAGGTTCAAAAATCATTTATTTCGAAAGCGCCCCCGATTTAACCACTTATTTCATAAAAGATAAAAACTAAGATAAATTTTATATAAAAGGCTTTAAGAACGGGAGTTTGTCATCCTCGATTTTCACAATCCCCAAACCAAGCTTAAAACGAAATCACAATTAAATATAAAATTAGATGCTAACACTACTCATAAATGCTAATTGTGTAAGCATAGCTACTTTTCGCTCCCTTATTCCTAAATCCTCTAAGGATTTTATTTAGATAATATAATGTGAAACAAGATCACTTATTTAAATATATTATAGCCTTATTATTATAAAGGAGATCGGTTTAAACCATAATTAGTTTGAAATTCTTTCCTAAAGAGACGATATGCTAACAATAAGGTCCACATTAAGGTTTTAATTTCGCATGATTTATGGGTTATCCTTTTTATTTCATCCGAAACAACTCAACTACGAGTACAAAGACGGAGGCTTTATTTAGATAACCCCGGAGTCAAAATTTGGCTTTATTATTATTATTAAGCAACAATATTAGCCCTCGGTCCTTTAAACAACTGCAACATCGGGAGCGAACCGACCAGAAACAGTAGTCTTATTTCGACCTCAGTAGATTCCTCGACCTTTTTGAAGGCTGAGACATCGGGAGCGAACCGACAGGAAACATCAAACTTTTATTAGTCTCGGATTATTATTATTATTATTACTTCCACCCTTTAAACGACTGCAACATCAGGAGCGAACCGATAGGAAACAGTGGTCTTATTTCGGCTTCAGTTTATTACATTATTATTATTATTATAGCCAAATTTCAAGTCTTGTGGTCTTTTAACTACCTAGACAACGGGAGCGAGCCGTCAGGAATCGGTAGCCTATTTCCCCACAACACTGACAAAACCTCGATGTGTACCTTACTTTCATCAGAAGGAATCTCTAAGAAAGGATCAAAACTAAGAATCGCAAAAACTAAATCAACTTTATTTATTGAAAATTATTTTATTTTGATAGTTTTTATGCTGATGGGAGCAAAAAGTCATAATTAACCTCTATGAGCTCTAAAGAGATCCAACTACTCCACGCTTAGCATCTAACTTATATTTAACTTTATCATTTTTATCTATAATTTTTCGTTCTTTGCAAAATTTTAAAGTCTTAGCAAACGCTAGTCTCGAAAGCTAGGGAAAGTCTAGAGTGGCAATACACTCGTATCAAGTCAAAATCTATCCCTAGTTCTAGCCTACGGGCCTACTTATTTATTAAACATTTTTTATAAATCATTAATTTTTTTATTTTTATTTATTATATTAAATATATATAAATAAATCAAAAAAATAAAAAAAAAAATAAAATAATAAAAAAAAAATAAAAAATATAAAAAAAAAAAAAAAAAAAAAAAAAAATAAATATAATAAATAATAAAAAAAATAATAAAAATTATAATATAAAACTAATAAAATAGATTAAATATAGAAAAAAAATAAAAATATAATTATAATATATAAATATTAAATATTAATTAAAAATATTTTAAATAAATATATAAACAAAAATGATATATATAATATATATAATACTATTTAATAATAACATAAATAAGTTATAACATATAAATAATAAAAAATAATAATAAAAAAATAATATTAAATAAATTAAAATAAAAAAAACTAAAAAAATGAATTAATTAAATAAATAAATAAATATTAAAAATAAAAAAATATAATAAAAAGAAAAAAAATAATAAAAAATAAATATAATATTATTAAATTAAATATATTAATAGTAGTAGCAAAATATAGATAATTAATATTAATAATAGCATAATATTAAGATAAATTATATATAATTAATTTAAATAAATATAAATAAATAAAATATATTTAATAAATAAAAATACTTATTTAACATATATATAATATAAAATATAAATAAATTTATATAAATAAAAAATATAATATAAACATAATTATATATCAAATATTAATATTATAAAAATAAAAATATATATATTTTATAAATAATAAAATTTAATAATAAAAAGATATATTAAATATTAATAATAATTACCAATATTGAACACCTAAACTCAAACGACTTCACTCAACTACCAGAACCCAACCCGACCCACACACCCCAACCCCCTTGACACAACCCACCAACACTCCACACTACCTACCTCTCCAACCCCCAAACCAACACACACCCCACATCACCACCCAACCCCACCACACACACAACCTACCCCCAACCTCGACACCACAACCCAAAACACCCCACACACCACCTACACATCCACCCACAACCACCAACGACACCACCCACACCACTCCACACACCCACACACACCACAACCCAACAACCACAAAACCTCCCAACACACCTACCCCAAATCCCACAATCACACACACCAAAACAACACGACCACCACCCCACCAACACCCACACACACACCCCCCATACACACCCACCCACTCCAACACACGCCCACACAACTACACCACCCACCCCCCCACAACACCAACACCCCCAACCCACCACACCCCACCCCAGACACACCCACACCACGCCTACACACCACACAACACACCCTCACACCACCACCCACCCCCACTCCAACACACACACCCCCAACACCACCACCCAAACACACACCCACAACCCCCACCACCACTCCACACACTACACCCACCCACACCAACACCACCCCCCCCAACCACACACCCCACCACACACCCCTCCCACACCACAATACACGACGCAACACAAATCCACCACCAACAACCAACCCACCCAACCCACACCACCCCACCACACCCAACCAACCCACCACCCCCCCACCCCCTATACAACACAACACCACCCTCCATACACACACCTCACCACACACCTCCTCACCCACCCCCTCAAGCCACCACACCCACCAACAAGCACCCACCCACCCACCCACACCCACCACACCCCCACAATAACACACACACCCACACACCAACCACCAATACAACCCACACAAACCCCGCACAAACACCCCCACACAACACGACACCACAACAACCACCACACAATACCACCCCAAATCACCACACAGCACCACCACCACCCTACACAACCCCGACCAACCACCCTCCACCTTCACACACACCCCACAACAACCACCCACACACAAAACACCCTCACCACCACCCCACACACACCACCGTACCACCACCCCCACCTCACCACAACACCCCCACCCAACCACCACACCAACACACCAAACACAACACTACTACCAACTCACCCGACGACTCCCACACACCTCCCCACCTCCAACCCCACCAACCACTCCCCCTCCCCCCTCCCACACACCCCCTACACCAACCCCTCACACACACCCCCCACACCAACTGACCCTTCACTACACCACCCAAACACCCACCCCAACACACAACACACACCCACACACACAAACAAACTTCACGCACACAACCCACACCTCACAACACGCAACAAACACACAACCAGCACCACTACACCAACCTACACAACTTTCACACCCCACACTCCCCACACACCACAACGCAACCACCCACCACACCACCACCAGCCTACCACTCCCAGAACCCACCCAACCCACCCACAGCAACACACCACCTACCACCCCTACCCCTACACACCTAACACACACCCCACCACCCCACACCAACCACACCCCCCCCCACACAACCCTAACACACCAACCCACAACCCACACACCTCCCACGAACAAACCCCTCCACCCCCCCACAACACAAAACACCCTCCTCACACCAGCCCCAATCCTAAACACACGACAACCACACACCCCACGCACCACCCCACAACACTACACCTATTTTTATTTTTTATTTTTTATTTATTATATTTATATATATATATATATATAATAAAGCAATATATTGGTCAAAACGGGGTTGCGTAAGACACAGACAGGCACATGTATGATCATTTTGACAGAAATCCGCTTGACTCGGAAATAACCTTGTGTCATTTTTTTATAAACTGACCAAAATAAACTATCATTCACTTCTTGAAAGTATTATGAAATGAAACTAGACTCAATTATCTTCGAAACAACGGGTGGCACGCCTTCTAACTCTTTACGGTTTGGTTTTTACGACTGAAACAAAACTGACCAGAAACTGCAGACTTGGATACGCCGTATGCATGCAAATGGATACACCGTATCCACCCTAAACCTTCAATACGCCGTATCAAATACTTGGATATGCCGTATTGGACCATTAGACCCAGAACCTGTAGAAACATGTGCAGAAACCCCATTTTGACCCAAAACTCGACTTCCTTAACCCGAAACGACCTCAGACTTTCCAGAAATCATTAACACAACATATTAAACCATTTTCATAATATTCATGGTCTCGAAGACTCACGGAAACATACTTTACAAATTTACATGTGTTTTGCCAAACACCCCTTTTGACCCACTTTACCCATTTAATACGAGCATAGCTCATTACTACATAAAATCCAGACTTGGACACCATCACACCACATTTATAAATCATTTAATACACTTGGGGGTTCAACATTGACTAGAGCTCGGCATCTAATACAAAATCATACGCATAATACAACATTTCCAACACCTGAGCTTCCACGTCTATACATTAGTCCACACATTACCTTCTTTGCATTAAACCTACAAAACATTAAACAACTAAACCGTAAGCACGAGGCTTAGTAAGTAAACGACAATAACATGATATAATACATCATTCATCACAAAGACATCATTCTTATCCATCATCATTCCGTAAGACTACTTTTCATCAACACTAACACAATACACTTCAAACACATTACAACAAATCATACAAAGTCATAACATACCTTAAATGGGTCAAATTAGACTTAACCACAATCTTGGCTAGTTTGCCAACTAGCCTCTAATCTATTCTTAGTCCAAGCTTTCTAACCAAGGCTTCCTAAACTTTCATTACATCAACCACAATACATATAATGATAAAATCAATATAATAACACATTATAACTAATTTACTTACCTTGAATCCAAGCTAATAAATAAGCATTATCACCATCATATTCAACCCTTACTTGCATCCTAGGCCAAAATCATCATAACCATAAATTCTTAAAACATAATTAAATGACTATAACAATGGTTTAATAAAATCATAGCTCACCTCTTAACATCTCTAATTATCATATAATCATATAATGATCATATGATAATTAACCCATAAATTTACTAACTTTTAATTAATATAACTTAACCCACAATTTCTATAACCTTTTAATTAACCTTTAAACACCCTTTTTCCCAATATCCCTAATTACGGTACATAGACCCTAACTCCTTAATTCACAATTAAACTTAAGATATAAGAATACTTACTTGTGGGAATCATTTCTAGGGTTTAACCCTTGAATTGGAAGCACTCATCTTCTTCACTAGATCATCAAGGAGCCTATTTCCCTCTTTCTTTCCTTTTTGGGTCGACATACACCAGACACCACACCTTTTCTCAAAAACCTAGAACTTATGGGAAAGTTCTATCTATTTGTTAGTTAGGAGTTTGTCACCTTGGCACATTTGGTCCATCAAGTCCCTTTTTTAATATTTGTGACACATCATATTTTTACTACATTATTACTTTTGGTCTGACTTAACCGATACGCCGTATTGGTTCTGACAGACAGATGCTTAAGTCCTAATTAGACTATTAAAGTCGTAGTTAAACTTACCTAATGGTCTTTTCGTAAATTAAATACCTAGAACAGGTTTTGGGGTGTTATAATTTGGCACCACAAACATATAAGCTGAAACAAAGAAATATAGTAATTCATCCATTACAAGAACAACAACTGATCATGAATAATTCATACAACTGATTAGACTAAATAAACCCAACTAATTAATTCATAACAAACATAAACGAAGCCACTACCCCAAACACTATCACAGTTGACTTCTAAAAGAAAGCATTCTTTTGACTTTTCTTCAATTCTTCCATGAGTTGCTACATTTGACCTTCTATATCAGCAAACTCAACTTAAAGGACTGTAAGTTCTTATCGACTCCATACTTCATTTTCTAGTTCTTCTCTTTGCGGGGGATTAAGAAGAAGATGCATCTCATATAAATGATCTTTGTAGCGTTTATTCTCTAACTCCGAATCACTCCAATGCCATCTTTTACAGTGCTTGATTCCTTTTTTCTGAAAATAGGATAATTTATAATTTGCTAATAAAATAAGATCTAGAAAAATGCAACGACTTACATATTTGTTAGGAAAAACACCAAATCGTCTAGCAAGGTTTTCACGTGTCCAAGAGGTGAGCATCATCAATGGAAGCCGACATTTACACTCTGTAGGAGGGATGGAAGAAGATGAAGACATTCTTGAAACGGTTTTCTAATTTTGACTTTGTTTGTGTTTTTGTCTAGTAAAAAAGACGTAGACTTTATGACCGTTGCCCGTTGGGTTACTGATAACATCAAATAGTAATACTTTTTAGTATCAAAATCCTTATCAAAATGCTTATAATTATTGTATAAATGCTTGGAAATGATACTTAATCACTTCATATTTCATTTACAGGAAGAACACGAGCATTAGAGCAAGAGACGCGGATTTGGAAGTTGGAAATCATGCAATGAAGACCTCAAGGCCTAGTTACTACGCAACCACCCGCAGGAGTTACTGTAACCAAATATTAAAAGAAGAAATGATCTTTCAACAATAGTTACGGCGTAACTACTATCGTGTACCATTTACGCCTAACCTCCACGTTGAAGAAGGATGACTCATCCTAGTCATAGTTACGGCGTAACATGGGCGCTATAGTTACGCCGTAAGACAATTTAAGCCTGCATAATGGAAGTCCACATCAGCATGCTTATGTCGTAACCTACTACATCAGTTACGGCGTAACCAAATTGAAACTTATATATAGAGCCCTCATTCTGCACATTCGACATCAACCCTTCTACTACAATATCAAAGGGCGAACCAAGCTTTTATAGGTCGAAGAATTCCACCAGAAGTCCAAAGGAGAAGTCACTTTACTTAATTTTGTATTTAATCATTCAATAAACCAACAAAAAAATTAAAAAAAAAAAAAACTGTAAGACTAATGATGATTCAATCCATGATTCCTTTCATTTATTCTTGTTGTATTGTTACTATGAGTGGCTAAGCACTTCAACTACTGGCCTAGTTATGAATTTACTGATGTTATGATTGTTCCTCTTTATTTATCATTTGAATTAGAAATCCTGATTGTCTGTCATTGATCCCCGAGTTTTGGTAGTATTGAGGGTGGTTTAGATCATGTTCTTCTTTTTATTAGGCTAATATGTTGAACTTAGGATCATCAGGGTACTAGGTTAGGTTGGCATCTATACCTAGTGTAGGAATTTATCAAATTACTGTCTTAATCACATTAAATACTTAAAAAGCTCAGGAACTCTTTCAGAGAGGGTTTATAATCTACCTAGGCTATAGACAAGTCTTTAGGATAGTTGGGGTTTAATCACTACAACTTGGATGCCCTACCTTTGTGACTTGCAGGGGACTCGGGATCGCAGGAAGTATAGGGCGGATTTCAAATGCTAATTCGGGTCTGTTGATATTAGAACCACTAATAAAATGATACTTAGACATTGCACAGGAAATACGCATCATAACATTAGTAATTAAATAACTAGGTTAGCACGCCCTTCTCCCTTACTGTTTTAAAATTATTTACTTTTCGCCTTTATTTCCTGTTAAGATCTCAAATCAATTTAAAACCATTTTCAAAACCGTGACATAATCAAATTAAAACTATTTAAACTTAGCTCTTGGGACGACATTGGATTTACCAAGTCTTGCACTACATACGACCGGGTTCTCTGCCCGTTAGTGCGTGTAGACATCGGTAGACGAGTTTTATAAATTTAAAACTTGCAAATTTAATTTAACAATTAATACACATAAAGTTTTTAGCGCCGCTGCTGAGGAGCTAAAATTAGTTGTAATTTGATTTCTTGCATATATTTATTTTCGTACTAGTTTTTAATTTTTTAGGAAACATTATGGCTGAGGGAGAAATCGATAACCTAACCATGGAGCAATACCTAGCATTGACTCGAGGGAACCAGGCACCGGGCGTAGTTAAAACCGAAATTGGAGGCAATGTATATTTCGAAATCAAGAGCCAATTCATGAGAGAATTGAGGGAAAACACATTTTCCGGGAACAAAAATGACGATGCTCGCGATCATGTGGAGCGGGTTTTAGACATCGTCAGTTTGTTCAACATTCCAAGAGTAACACACGATGCAGTTATGCTACACGTTTTTCCCATCACACTCACTGGAGCCGCTAAAAGGTGGGTGGACAGACTATCCTCAGGAACCGTCAATTCTTGGGACCTCCTTGAAAAGGCCTTTATCCAAAGGTACTGTCCACCATCCAAGACCGCTAAGCAACTTGAAGAAATCTGTAACTTCTAGCATGAAGGAGATGAAACATTGTACAAAACTTAGGAAAGGTACAATGACCTGCTTTACAAATGCCCAACTCATGACATCAATAGCCATCAGAATGTGAACATCTTCTACAATGGGCTGGGCACTATGAACCGCCAATTGCTTGACTTGTAGGGGCCAATTCCTGGCATGACACCTGCCCAAGCTTTAACAGCAATCCAGAAAATGACTGACCACTCTCAAAAGTGGCATGACGGTTCATCTAGCAGGAATATAGATAACAGCAGTAACACTGAGGGAATTGCCGCCATTGTAAGTAAGCTAGATAGCTTAGGTCGAGACATGAAAAAGCTTAAGAAGAATGTTCATGCTATTCAAGTAGGATGCCAAACTTACGAAGGACCTCATCTCGACAAGGAATGTCCTCTCAACGAGGAAGTTAAGAGTATAGAAGAAGTGAAATATGGCGAATTTGGACGCTCTTCCCCTTTCAAAAATGGAGCTAAATATCGTGTGGGCCCACCCAGGTACTACACACGTGTTGACAATCGACCACCTTTCGGAGAAAAAAGGCCAAACTTGGAGGAGCTACTGAACAAACACCTTGAAGAGTCGACACGAAGAAGGGCTGAGATGGAAGAATGGGTAAAGAAACTTCAGGAAAACATAGAGATTAACACACAAAACCAAAGCGCCTCTCTCAAAAATCTGGAGACCCAAATCAAGCAGCTAACAAAGGAGTTTCAGGCGAAAACTGCTAGTGAAGTACCCAATTCATCGGTTGGCTAATGCAAGGCAGTTTAGGCCAATGATGAGGTACCAATCGACAATACATCTTCTAGTGAAACTAACAAGGTATCTCTAATTGCCAATAATAAAGCACGGGTGGCTCAGGAAGAAGATGATGTTCTAACAAGAGTCTTGCCGTGCCAACTACCACCAAAAGAGCTAAACCCAAGAAGTTTTACTCTTCCTTGTACTATTGGAAGTTTAAATTTTGATGTTATGGCAGACTTTGCAAGCGTTAATGTCATGCCCAAATCTATGTTTGAACATTTAAAACTAGCTAACCTTATGAAAACTGACATGCTAGTTGAAATGACTGATATGACAAAGAGGGTCCCTATAGGAATAGTAGAGAACGTCCTTGTTAAGATCGATAAGTCTTTATTCCCATTAGATTTTGTGGTTATAGATATGTTAAACACACGTAATGAAACCATGATTCTTAGGAGACCATTCCTAGCAACCATTCATGCCGAGATTGATGTCTTCAATATAGAAATATCTTTAGGAATCAGGGATGACAGGGTTACTTTCGATATGGATAAGAAAATTCATAATTTCATGACTCTTGTAGGAAAGGTTTATGTGGTAAACTCAATTCATAATGATGAGTCTTCTACAAGTAGTAATGCACCATCGGAAAAGTCCCCACAATTTGAGAAATCTAACGACTTGCATCATGAAAACAACAATGATAATTATATGTAGGAACGAAGTAGCAAGAAGGCAAGGATGCTTAAACCTGACACGAACACCCCAAGCACGCATTTCTGCAAACCTGTTAAGCAAAACTACAATGGAATACTCAAGGTTTGGCCTACATGTGACCCAACCAAGAAGTTATGTAACGAGGGGAATGAAATCTATGGGATGGATGAACAGAACAACGGGATGTTTTTAAAATAATTGGTATTGTGTTAACCTTGATGGTGATAGAAAAAGCATAAAGAGGTGTGGTTTATGATAAGTTTGTGATGTGTCGAAGTAATAATAAGTATTTTCCGTTAGATGTAAGAATTACTTTAGGAAAAGTAATAATTAATCTTCCGGATGTCATGTCCACGGTGAGAATTGAATTTGAGATTCACGTTTATGTTGTTCGTTTGATGCTTGATTATCAAATATTTTGGTTTGGTTTTTATACTAATAATATAATAATAAGCTAAATTAAAACTAAGCAATATAACACTAAGCAAATAGATCTAAAATATATAAAACGAATATGCTTGTCAAGTGAGATGAAAAGTTTTGTAAGTGTGAATGTAAGTTTTTATTGATGAATTAATCCTCATCTAATAAACTATTTTCTCACAACGTTGGTTTATTTTGAAAATAATCTTTTATATTGGTATTAATTACTAGATTAATGCCTAATTATTCTTACGGCTTTTGCCCGTTTAAATAACCAAAACATTAATCTAAATAATCCGAAAACTATTAACCAACAATCCCTTTTTAACTTCACACTTAAATTACTAATCACAATTCACTTAACAAGCATATATTAAACTACTCACTAAACATGGCAACAACTAAATCAACTATAATAAACATATTAATCTAAATAAGCTAAAAACTGCTAAGTATAGAGAAAGAAAGGAAAGTAGAACCCGATCGAAGCTACGAAGACGAAATAACCACCCGATTATATAAACTAAATAAAACACCAAGTTTACTTCTTATTAGACTTTGTTCAACTAATTAAATGATAGAGTTATAAACTTTATAATCTAATAAGCTTGTAAAACCTAGTAAAGCTCTAAACGTAGAAATTAAATTAGCTTATAGAACCCTTAAGCTCCACGCCAAAAAGGTAGAATAAGTTCCATCAAAATCAAAACTCAAACAAGGTTAGATCAATAAAGCTAATGAATAAGCTATAAGCTAAAAGCTTTAAATTTGAAATATTAAGTATCTCAAATAGTATAAGCTAAAAGCTATGAGATTTAAACAAAATAAGCTATTTAAAAGATTGAAATAAGCTAAATCTACTTGTGAATTAAACTAATTTATCAAAAGCTTATTTGAATAAGCTATGAGAAGCATATTCGAAGCATAAGCTATACGATCTACAAAATAAGCTAAATAAGATAACTAAATTGAAATTTAAACTAAATAGTGAAAACAAAACTAATAAGCTAATAGATCTACGAAAAGAAGCTAAAGGAAATAAGCTACTCGAATTAAGCTAGATGAAAGCTTACTCGAAAAAGCTACAAACCAAACGAAATAAGCTTAAAGATTAAGCTTATCCGACCAAATCTTATCCCAATAAGCTATTCGAAATAAGCTATAGAAAGCTTATTCGAGTATGAGCTTAAGAGATTAGGATCCAATTAAGCTAATGGGTTGAGCTTAATTAGAAATAAGCTAGAAAAGATGAGATAAGAGAAAGGAGAGAATAAGCTAAAGCAATAAGCTCAAGTAACACCACAAATCATCTTCATTGATTAATAAGCCAAGAGTACAAATAAGCTACCACTAATAAGCTTAAAAGCTTTTACAAATACCTAAATTAAATACAAGAAAATAAGCTAATACTAAAACTACTAAATAATACTACTATGTGTGTGAATTTTGTGAAAGGGAAGCGTGTCCTAAATGAGCAGATCTGGTCCATATTTATAGCCCAACCTCAGGGGTATTTTTGTCCTTTCTCACGTGCTCTAGCTCACAACTTTTATTTATAGCCAATCATTTGCATTAATTGCATTGGATCCATCACCTTAGCCAATGATTGGCCTCCAATCATTGCCCCTCTTTAGAAGCATCAAGATCCATCCCTGCCAGCCTGCCAAACGCGTCATTTTATCCACGTGTCATCTCCTGATAGGACAACCACCTTGTACAGCCAATGATTAGCCGCCACCTGAGCATTTATGACACCTCGTACCTCGTCATTAGCCGCCAACCACCACGCCACGTGTCGGCCTCTGATTGGCCAGCCGCCACCTGCAACCTCATACTGAACCTCGTACCTGCAGTTAGAAATGTCAGCGCCGCCGCCATGTGGTGGCCTCTGATTGACCAGCCGCCACTGACGTGGCAGGTCACGGGTCGGGTCGCCACGTGTTACCACCTGAGTGGGCCACGTGGCTATGGTATAAATACCACAACCAGATTCGAACCCGGGACCTCTTGGTTAAGGATGCAAGGGATAAGCCATTACCAACTGTGCTACCTTGTGCATCATAATTATACATGCAAATCAATTCATATAAGGGCATTTTGGTTTGGTCCGGTTTATTTAATATATAAGGGTCAAAATGGCTTTGACCGGTTCAAATAAGAAGGGTTTAAAAGGCGAGGAAGGTACCGACAGATTCGTAATTTCATACTCTTTCCAATGGAATACTCGAGGAATATTTCCGAGTTTATTTGAACCTCGATAAACGTGAAAACGTCATCGAAACTTACCTGAAAATTACCATTTTTTGCTTTGTTTTCAATCATTTGTACATGCAAGACGTAATAACACAAACCAAACATATTTGCAATATAATTACTCATTATGGTTATTAGTCTGTTCTTTAGTGTTTTCTGGGGCTAAAACGATGTGTGTTTAAGCACACATCAAATTCTCCCACATTAAGCCATTGTTGGTCCCTCATGCAATGTTTATTATTCACGTTAAGAAAGAAAATATTTTAACCCCCTTAACTAATAATCCCTCACACCAAACAAGAACAGAAAGGTGTTCATCAAGGGGGTTTAAGAAAAGTCATTTGTTTCGAAAATGCCCCGTTTCAACCATTTATTCATTAATAGATAAAAAACTAAGTTAAAATTTATTCAAATTATCTAAAAGGCTTAAAGAACGGGAGTTTGTCATCCTTGATTTTCACAATCCCCAAACCAAGCTTAAACGAAATTACAGCTAAATATAAAATTAGATGCTAACACTACTCATAAATGCTAATTGTGTAAGCGTAGCTACTTTTCGCTCCTTTATTTCTAATTCCTCTAAGGATTTTATTTGGAAAACATAAAGTGAAAAGAGATCACTTATTTTAATAGATTATGGTCTTATTTTTTATAAAGGAGAACGGTTTAAACCACAATTAGTTTGAAATCCTTTCCTAAAGAAACGACATGCTGAGAATAAAGTCCACATTAAGGTTCTAATTTCGTATGATTTAGGGGTTATCCTTTTTATTTCATCCGAAACAACTCAACTACGAGTCCAAGAGAGGATCATTATTTGGATAAGCTAGAGTCCAAAATTTGCTTTAATATTAATTATTTTGCAACAATATTAGCCCTCGGTCCTTTAAACAACTAAGACATCGGGAGTGAACCGACAGGAAATAGTAGTCTTATTTCGACCTCGGGAATTTCCTCGACCTTTTTAAATTCTGAGTCAATGGGGGCGAACCGTCAGGAAACAATAAACTTTTATCAGTCTCGGATTATTATTATTATTATTACTTCTACCCTTTAAACAACTGAGACATCGGGAGCGAACCGACATAAAATAGTAGTCTTATTTCGGCTTCTTTATTAACAACCTTATATTATAGTCAATATTTCAGTTCATGTGGTCCTTGTATAACTACCTAGACAACGGGAGCGAGCCGTCAGAAATCGGTAGCCTATTTCCCCACAACACTGACAAAACCTCGATGTGTACCTTACTTTCATCAGAAGGAATATATACGAAGGGATTAAAACTAAGAATCACAAAAACCAAAGCAAATTTATTTATTGAAAATTATTTTATTTTGTTTATTTAGCTGATGGGAGCAAAAAGCCACAATTAACCTCTATGAGCTCTAAAGAGATCCAACTACTCCAAGCTTAGCATCCAACTTATATTCAACTCTATCATTTTTCGTTCTTTGCAAAATTTTTAAGTCTTGTAAACGCTTAGTCTCGAAAGCTAAGGGGAAAGCTAGAGTACGATACTCAGTCAAGTCAAAATCTCCCTTATTCTAGCCTACGGGCCTACTAATTATTATTATCATTTTATTTTATTTTATTTATTTATTTAAAATAAAACAATATATTGGTCAAAACGGGGTTGCGTGGGTCGTAGACAATCACAAGTATGATCATTTCGACAGAAATCCCCCCCACACTTAGAACTGAACATTGGCCTCAATGTTCAAAAATGTCGGGTGCCACCCCCACACTTAGGAACGAAAAAGGCAAATGCTAAAAATTCCAAGTGTGAAAGGGGAAAACAATTTCAGATATTATATATATGATCAGGATAGAAGATTTTCCTAGATATAATCATGTAAATAATCGAAGACCGAGTGATTGGAGGATTGAAAACAAGCACGGTAGTCTTCACGATCATAGGGAATCCTGCAAGTAAAAACGGGTACCACAAAACACAACATGGAAAGAAGCACTCCCCCACACTTATTTATTAATACTACTAACTATTATTATAATACTACTACTATTAGGATAAACACGAGTTGCCTCTAGAGAAGCGCTTGTTTATTAACGAGTCACTAGCTTGACTCGTCTCCGAATTAGATTTTCATTAAAGTCAAAAGGGAGGGACGATTAAATCTTTTGTGGAACTTCTTTTAAAATTTCAAGTCGATGTCAATAACGATTATCCCAGGATCAAATACTTCATTTTCGTCTCCTAGCTCGAATGAATCTAGCGATTGAGATTTGGGGAATCCCTTAGGAAAAAGAAGGCCAAGATAGAATCATAAACGAGAAGGACCAACGATGCCATGACGAAATTGTGATAGGATTATGTCATGCATGGGTATATTAATACTTAAATCTTCAAACAAAGGTGGGATTTGTGCGGTACTTTATGAACCATTAATTTGCACCTCATCCATTATGGTCTCCGTTTTGGACTCATCACTATCCTTGTTCTAAATATTAAAGATCGGATTATCATAATTCAAAGAGTATTCAGAATCGAGCTCAAATAAAGGATTGGTGAATGCCGACTTAAAAGTATCCAAAATAGAGTCAAGAGAATCCAGAGGTATCTCGGATACCCTTGGGATTGGAACGTGGTCATCAAAATCCTTAAGAGGATTGAATGTGATTTCATCATCCCCCATTAAAAAGGTATCAGACGGATCCCCTATAAGATGGTAGATCTCTGACCTCTCTGTCTCTGAAGGTTCATCCTTTAATAAATTTTCAAGAAAAAGGATGTCTCCCTCAGGACCATTATTAAGCTCTAGAAGATGAGGATCTTTTGTTGAATCAATATTTAATAACTTTTCGAGAAGAAGAATATCTTTCTCTGCATCAAAGATTTCATTATTAAGCTCTTGAGGAGGGAGATCTCTTGTGGAATCAATATTTAATAATTTTTCAAGCAAAAGAATATCCCCCTCCGCATCAAATATTTCATTATCAATTCCAAGATGTATCAAATCAAGAGAAGGAAAAGCGTCGGTCTCTTCCAAGAGAAAATCACTATTCCCGAGGGGGTAAGAGATGGGGAAGGAGACGTGATAATAGAATCAAAAGGAGGAGTGGGACTGCCACTCAAAGGATGAATCGATTTTTGAACTTTTAACACTTCAGAAGAATGGTCCTCGCATGTAATGTCAATGAAATCAATCATATTGATTGACTCATTTCCATGCTTATGAGAATTTTTTGAAGTGCTATCAACCTTGAAGGTTAATTTTCATCCCCGACTCTAAGAATCAACTCTTATCCGTGTACGTCGACTAGAGCACGGGCCGTCCTCAAGAATGGTCTCCCTAAGATAAGGGGAACACAAGGATCGACATCATAGTCAACGATAACAAAGTCAGCAGGAAACGTGAACTTACCCACCTGCACAAAGACATCCTCAGCTATACCAGCCGGGTAAGCAACCGACCTGTTAGCTAACTCGGTCATACGAGTGGGTATAAGTTCAGGTAACATTAAATTTTTCCAAACAGATAGAGGCATTAAGTTGATGCTAGCACCTAGATCGGCTAGGGCCATGCATTCCTCAAGCTCACTAAAATCACAAGGAAAGAGAAATTTCTTAGGGTCTCCAAGTTTCTCGGGTAACTTTTTAAGGAGAACCGATAAGCAATTCTCATTAAGTGGAGTATTAGCCAATTCTAGAAGTTTCTTCTTATTGGAAAGGAGATCTTTCAACATCTTAGCATATTTTGGCATTTGAGCTAACGCTTCAGCAAGACTGATATTAAAGTGCAGAATCTTGAACATCTGCAAGAACTTATAAATTTGGATATCAGACTTGTCTTGAAGGTTATCCTTGTTCAACCTCGAAGGATAAGGAATAGGAGGCTGATGAGGATTTCGCTCAGGAATCTCATTTGATTTAGAAGCGGGAGCTGGATGGATTACCGGAGATGGGACTCGTGCGGTACTTTCTGAACTTGAAATGTGCACCTGGTTCATGGTCGGCTCCGGGTCTAGTTCCACCTCCTTAGAAGAAGAAGAAGAATTAGGAGATGAAACTGAGGGTCCAGCCAAAGTAATACCACTCAATGTGATAATTACTTTAATATCTTCCCGAGGGTTAGGAATGGTGTTGCTAGGAAGCGCACCCTAAGGTCTTTCACTAAGAGCTTTTGCCAATTGACCCAATTGAGTTTGTATTAATTGATTTATGGCCTCTTAGTTTTGATTAAAGGTTTGTTTATTTTGGTTCTGGATTATTAATTATCTCAACAAATCACCATGGAGGATTGATTTGGAGCTTGGTTCATGTTTTGTTGAGGTTGGTTAAAACTTTGTCCTTGGTTTTGGTTATAATCTTGACCTTGGTTTTGATTAAAGACTTAATTCTTGTTATAATTATTCCCTTGGTTAAAATTTTGCCCTCGGTTATTTTGATTAAACCCTTGATTTTAATAACCTAGATTAAAACGATTTTGATATTGATTATGGTTATTCCTGTTCTGAAAGTTTTGATTATTCTGATTTGAATTATTTGCTTGATTGAAACCGGGTGGCCCAAGATAATTGTTGGAACGATAGCTTAAGAGTTTAAAGTTTCCTTGAGGTTGGTAAGAATTACTTCCCGTATTGTAGTTTCCTGTAGCAGCATAAACGTGCCCTTGAGTGAAGCCACCAGCGGCTTGACACTCAAAATAATGATGTGGATACCACAAGTCTCGCAACTTTCCTGAATGGAATGAACCGGTTTTTGCATGGCAACAATATGCTTACCGAGCGCTTCAACTTGTTTAGTAAGAGCGGTAATGGCGTCATTTTACGATGAACTACCAATACTACTCGGAACTTAAGGTTTATTTCTTGAGGTTCGAACTTTAGATTTGTTCTCAATTATAGTTAAGGCCTCTTAAGTATTTCTTGTCAACAAATTTCCACCCGCCATAGAATTAAGGGAATCTTGATCCGATTGATTCAACCCATTATAGAAAGTATTAATTTGATGAAGCGGTGAAAATCCGTGATGAGGACACTTCTTCAGTAGATCTTTGAATCGTTCCCAAGCCTCACTAAAAGTCTCACTGAATTTTTGTTGAAAGTTTTTTATATCATTTCGAAGATTGGTTGTTCTAGAAGGAGGAAAGAATTGATTCACGAACTTGGAGACTAGATCGTCCCAAGTTGTGATGGAATTTGGAGGTTCTTTTTCAAGCCAATTCCAGGCCGCTCCTTCAAGAGAAAATAGAAACAATATCAACTTTATGATGTCATGTGGGACTTGATTAAGTTTGATGGTTTGTGTTATTTTTGTTAACCTTCAGATGTGAGAATGAGGATGATCGTTTGCCAAACCATGAAACGAGATAGCGGTTACAAGATTAAGCAACCCGACTTTTAATTCGAATTGATTTGCAAGAACGTCGGGTACCACGATTGCATCTCCAACACATTCGGTAGGTGCTTGAAGTAACTCCTCCATCGTTCAGAGATCGAGAGCCGGATTTTAAGGATTAGGACCCACAGGAGGCGGTCCCTGATTGATTTTAGGATCCATATTAATTTCTTCAAAATCTAATAAAAGTCACGGTTCACCATGATTTCTTCGACGATTACGTATCACGCTCTCGGGATTAGAAAAAGGAGCAACGAGTCTGGTATTAGAAGAACGAGTGCTCATGCATTAAAAATAAATAAGATAAAAAATATTTTTGGATTTTTATTTAAAAAATAATAAAAGTGAAATAAAATTTAAAAAAAATTAAAAAAAATATTTTTGGTATTTTTTTTAATATATATAAGAAAAGGAAAAATAAAATAGAAATGGAAAATATTTTTGGATTTTTTTATTTTTACAAACACGAAAATGAACTTTCAAAAAGAAATGATCTTCAAGGCACTAACTCGAAACACAACGCAAAAATCGTACAAATCTCCCCGGCAGCGGCGCCAAAAACTTGACAACGTTCGTGAGAACGTGTCGAAGTAATAATAAGTATTTTCCGTTAGATGTAAGAATTACTTTAGGAAAAGTAATAATTAATCTTCCGGATGTCATGTCCACGGTGAGAATTGAATTTGAGATTCACGTTTATGTTGTTCGTTTGATGCTTGATTATCAAATATTTTGGTTTGGTTTTTATACTAA